>JASCZW010004813.1:0-156372 GCA_034211315.2 Aedes japonicus
GACCTACCTTCTCGTTTTCCTTCTAGCTGGTGTTCTTCTTCTTACTGCGCACCATCAACATTCCAGCCGAGTCACCGGAACCGTCGTTCGAACGTCATGTCTTGAAGTACTTTTTATTTGAAGACATCCGCCAGCAGACAACACCTGACGCGCCGAACCTTATTATCACCGACAAACCGACATGAATGACAATAGAAAATGTCTTAATATTTCTGTTCAAATTATATTAGTAACATCTATCTTCGTGTTCGCTGAGATCGTTTATTGAAGCCACGAACACGCTTGGGAACTTGATGAGATGGTTCATGTCTGAGCTATTCTGGGCACATTTATTTAATCTAGATCAAATGATTCTATGGGTTTTGACAGATGGGATCGCTGCACATTTGAATCGGTCGTTATGGATTCTTGATCAATAGTGAAGATTGAGTTTCATGTCGGTTTGTCGGTGTTATTATCATATGTTCATACCGTCAGCAAAATCAACGAAAGTTCAACTTGAATACAATTTCTTCGAGCTTATGACTTTGACGGTATTGGTTCGTCCGAAAATTCTTCCATGAACAATCTGCAAGCTCCAAACGTGCTAGTTTAAGACTCGTCCATATTTCATATGCCTTTTGAAATAGACTATAAAGGGTGTCCACGATGAAATTGCCACACTATGAAATTGCTCTAACTTTTTAACCGTTGGATAGATTTTAATGAAAATTTGGGTAGATTTAATTCATAGTACATTATTTACATCAAATGTGATCAAAACTCGCGGAAATGGAGTCGAAAGAACAGCTCGTGCGTGATAAAATCTTGCGCATTCATCACGAGAACAAGGATCTCTCACATCGTTCCATCGCTAAAACGTTGGGAATCGCGAATTCCACGGTGTCGCGAGTGATTAAGCGGTTCGAGGAACGGTTGACCACCGATCGGAAGCCCAGAAGTGAAGGAAAAAGTATTCCGTACAACACCAAAAATCACAACCGCGTAGTTGGGGCCTTCAACCGAAATCCGAACGCCTCCGTTCGGGATGTGGCTAAGAAGCTGCACCTAAGCCGAAGTTTTGTCCAGAAGGCCAAAACTAAGGCTGGGCTTCGAACGTTCAAGGTACAAAAGGCCCCTAATCGTGACGAGAAGCAGAACAAGTCCGCCAAAACCCGTGCCAGGAAGTTGTACCTCAACATGCTGACGAAAGTTGAATGCTGCATCATGGACGACGAAACATATGTGAAGGCCGACTTCAAACAGATCCCCGGCAACCTGTTTTTCACGGCCAAGGATAACTTCAGCGTTCCGGAGCATGTCCGCACTCAGAAGATGTCCAAATTTGCGAAGAAATTCCTGGTTTGGCAAGCCATCTGCACGTGCGGGAAGCGGAGTGCACCTTCGTGACCCAGGACACGATGAAAGGACAGGTGTACATAAAAGAGTGCCTCCAGATGCGGCTGCTTCCTCTCCTGAAGGCCCACAACGTCCCAACAATCTTCTGGCCGGATTTGGCCTCACTGCCACTACTCCAAGGACGTGCTGAAGTGGTATGCGGACAATAAGGTCAATTTCGTGCCGAAAATGTTCAACCCTCCCAACACTCCGGAGCTCCGCCCCATCGAGAAGTACGGGGCGATTATGAAGCAGCACCTTCTGAAACGACCTAAGGTAGTGAAGACAGTCGAGGAACTGCAGAAAGTATGGGTTTACATGCAAAAAACGGTTGATTCACAGGTTGAGGAGAATCCTCTGGCCGGGGTTAAGGCCAAGGTGCGGGCATTTACGTATGGAATGTAAATAAAATACGAGTAAAATGGTAAAATGAAGATTAATAGTTATTTCTCAATCCCTGAAAATTTGATGGCAATCGGATGAAAACTCGAATTTTGCGAATCAATTTTGTGTGTGGCAATTTCATCGTGGACCTCTTTAGTTGAACGGTTCGTTGCAAGGGTTGGCTCCAAGAGATCCACGTTCACTTCAGTACCCTCACCACACGCCACGTTCATCCGAAACGGCAAATTTGACAGTTGTCATAAATGACGTCGATATGTTCAATTGGAATCAACTTGAATCTAATGAGTTTCCTATTCGATAAGAGCAGGTTTAGTCAGATTGGGCTATTCCATTGCCGTTACCGTTCCACGCCCCTTATCACTGCGTTTGAGCCTTAACAGCGCGCTTTCAACATAAAAAAACAAGTATTTTGAGATCTTATTTCGTTATTTTACCAATAACTACCAACATCAATAAAACATCACATTTTTGAGGTCTAGTCACACGTGTATGAATTCAACAATAACATAAAAATTCTTGTCATGCATTGCCATTTTTGTGCTCAGGCTTAGCAGCGTTGCTATAGACGTGAAAAAAAAAGCATGATTTGTTATTTTTTTCAGTGAAAATCATGTTAAATGAAATCGAAATAAATCGATTGTGTTGCTGCCAGTATGGATAATCGATTTAACATAAAATTCACTAAACTATTTTACATTTTACATTACCAACTTTATGATTTCCTACTTCCGTGTTTGAGTATCTGTTCCAGAATGGCTCTGAAATAGACTATTTCAGTACACTGTGGTTTAATTACTCAATGCTGAGACCTTGTAAGCAGTGGCGCCACCATTCTCCAGCTGACTTCCGGATGTTTGTTGTACCGGAAAGCACATTTCGCGAACAAATCAAGAACCGTTACACATATTCACTGAGAACTCCGGCAGTTCTTAGTCTTGAAGGTGAGAATCGTATTGTCAAATGAATTGTTGACATGGCCAAAGCGGGATTCCCTGTAAGCACCCAACACCTTCGAACTAATGTAGCTCAGTACCTGAGACAGATGAAAATCAAGAACCCTTTCAAAAGGGAGTTCCGGGAAGGGTGGGTTGCCGGTTTTGAAATCGCCATCCAACCGTTTCGTCAAGGGTGCCAAGCACGCTGTCTAAAACAGAACCATCGTAACTGAGCAACACGTGAGACGATGGTTTTAATAAGGAAAACCATTTGGAGGGACCGATGAGAAATCCAAAGCAAACCTCGAATATTTTGAATAATTATTAGAAGAAACAGAAGTGAAGTGGATGAAGGAAATTTTGAATTAATGTTTGACTATGCTTTGACTATCGCCAGAATGATAAGCACTTTTATTTTGAAATTTTATACAATCTATAACAAAAGAACATTCCCTCCGGCATAAGGCTTTCTTGTGCGCGGTATGTGGAACTCCATGCTTGAAGTGCGCAGAATTAGGAAAATTCATGTTTTGCACTAGTTATACATTCTTTATGTTCCAGTTTTACAAAGCAACGTAAAACATATTTTTTGCTTCATAAGGTATACCTCGGTAGTACGTACATCAACTTTCTCACTTCAAATTGCAATTGCATAAAAACTGCTGGTTGCATCCTAGGACAGGACCTACCAGCTCAGAGAGAGCTGACCTCTTATAAATTTATGATTGCTACACGGAGAAAAACAGTCCCGTTTGAAACAACAAACTTGCTTGTTGAGATCCAAACTACAAAACTAGTTGTTTTAAAAATACGTATTGTTGTTTAAACCAAAAATTTTGTTTTGAAACAAACAGGCATGTTAGTTGTTTGTACCTTAAATATAATGGTTGTTCTCAACTAATATTTTTGTTTTTTCCACCGTGAAAGGTGTTTATTATTACCAAAATACAGATTGCGTTCACTCAGAGAAACAAATTTAAATTTTAGACTGATTCAACTAACCCGGTGGTTAAATCAAACTGATATTTTATTTGGAGAAAAAATAACTAAAAATTTAGTTTGAAACAAACTATTTTTTTGGGTTGTTTCATTTTCCGTCATCCGGTCCCGCTGCATGCTCTGACGCTGTCATTCAACAATATCCAAACATGTATTTTCGCGGAAAGTTTGCATCGCGGGTGAAAATTGAATACAAAAAATCGCTTCGTTCATTCGTTTTTAATCCAACAAAAAGTAGTGGCTCAAGGGCCAGCGCATCTGGATCCTCCTGAAATCGTAAGGTTCCGGTAAGATAACCGTTAAGCCCATAAATAATACATCTTTTTCCTCTTCAGTTGTATAAATGAAGTCCGCAACATAAACAACACCCGGATCATCGATATCCTGATCGAGATGTGCGAAACGAGCAATAGAGTTGCTCGCCCTGCCAGAGGATGAAAAAAAACTGCATTTTGCATATCGGCTGCGGATCGGGACTTTCCGGAAGTGTACTGGAAGATCAGCGCCACGCTTGGATTAGCGTTGGCGATTGCGGTAATATGTGAAATAGAAGCGTACGATTAATAAGGAATGTTGAAATAAACCAAATTTTACTTTAAAAAACCCTAAAAATATTAGCAAAGCTCGCATTAACATTTGTAGATTTCTGTTAGGCTGAGAGAAGTCTATAAATGTAAATGTGTACTTTTCTATTGTTTGTTAGAATTTTATTCAAATAAATATTCTGGAAATTACAGTGAAAATGTAGGTTATTGCGAACTGAAATGTTTGTTGTTTTAACCGTTTTCGTATGTTTGTTTCAAACAGCAATTAAGTTTAAATCATTCTAAAATGTGTTTGAAACAAACCATAAGCGTTGGTAGAATCAACCAACAATTTTGTTTGTTTTCGTGCTGTCATAATCGAACCACCACCAGAATGGTAAATTCAAACGGATATTAGTTTAACCTAACTGCACAATTCCCGATACAATTACTCAAAATTTTAGTTTGTCTTAACCACCATAGGTTGTCAAATCAAACGAATATGATGTTTGTGCCCAATTCAACGTGAAATTCCGGTTAAATGAAACTAGAATATGTTTGCGTTTACCGATCTTTTTTCTCAGTGTATGATACGGGGGTCGCTCCAGTGTAGCCAGATATGCTTACACAGTAATCCCATTGAAAATAAAGTAATTAAAAACATTTCTTTTGTCGTTCGGGAAATGAACCTGCAACAAACTAAACGTCAATTGGGTTTCTTTACGGTTTCATTGGTTCTTTAAACGTTCTTTAAGGTTTCATTGAATTTCATTGATGCTTACGCTGCAAATTCTGCTGTGGGCAGAAATCTTGAGCAAGAGAATGTCTTCCACACGTGCGTTCCCAATGCAGGCCTTCACCCACTTTCGGCGAACGATTGGATCTCTCGGGAACCGATGAAAATGGAGACCCGGATGCGACACGTCACTGCGACCACAATTTATCGCTTTGCGCTTCATTTCGAACTGATTTAAAATAAACCACTGCAAAAGTGAACTTTTGTTCTAGTTGTCACAAACGAAACAAATTGAAGAAGCAGTGACTACTAGCAACACCGCCAAACCAACAACAAACTGCCTGCTTGTAACATAACTCGACGGAAGCGGTAGAGGTGGTTGTCAAAGCGACCAATAAAAACGGTCTTTTTGACAGGTTAATGGTCTTGTTTTGCACTAACAGCTGGCAGGTCCTGTCCAGGATCGAAGTAGGCATCAGCAATGGGTGGACGTGTTTTATGTTTCTCGCTGTCATTATTTTTCGTTAATTTTTGGAAAAAATAGTGAAATTGATATGCGTTTGAACCTGAATAAAAGTGGCGGTGTGTCGTTGAAAAGAGGATCTATGCTTTTAAGGCGTTACACCACCCGGCATTCGAGTTAGAAGACAATCCAGCAGCCAGCAGCCAGCATTTCTTCTCAGCCGAGTATTATATACTGGCAACGTAATCCAACATCCAGCCCAATGTGTCGGTCTCGTCGGAATTAGATGAGTAATAATCGGTATCGAAGGTAGTAAACCGCATTTAAGTTTCATTGCGAGTAAGTCTGTAACGGCACTAGAAAACTGAAAAGAGCAGATCTACGCAAGAACTCGTATCACGTATGTGTATGATCAGATCGTGAAAAGACATTGCATCGCTCGTGGCAGGTTGCAACGTTCACACTAGAGCAGCTTTGGATAATAATTGGGTGATATCCTACCGTTACAAGCTATGTATTAACATATTTTTCAAGTATTTTGCATTGGTAAGTAATACTTTTATTCTTTCATTCATTCAATTTTACCCAAATTTAATCAAAGGTAAACTCTCACTAAATACGCGTCAATCAAGCATTGCACATACGCTTGATTGAAAGTTTCAGTATGTCACTACTGGAGCAGGGCTTATTGTGTACGAAGATAGCTTCGGAATGCTTGCATTCTTGAAATGGGCTATTGGAGTCGCGGTAGAGCTGTCACCTTCTAATCCCCGGATTTAAGCTTTTGCAACTGTAAACAGCAAATATGAAACAGTTGCAGGAAGATTCTATCCATAATACCGCTGCCAGACAGTGGGAATTAGATTGTAAACACACACACACACACACACACACACACACACACACACACACACATCACACACAGCTGGCAGGTCCTGTTCTAGAGTTGACCAAAGAAAGAACAACTTCTGTTCTTTCTTTTGGTTGTACTAGTTTTTAGTGTAATCATACCATACATAATTGAATGAGGATCGAAAACATACAAATTGTTTTGAATTCATTATTTTATAACGGGTTTCAAGTTGCAGCGTCACTGACCTCACGGTAATAGGGTATGTCACGGTATATAAAAAAAGCAGCTATGCGTACGGCGTTCTTTGGATCATTGTCTTTGGTGTTATATGTAGTAATTTTCTAGACCATTTTGAAGCAAGAAAACCTCAAAATGTTCGTACAAAATATCAATACACTTGTTAGTATAATTCCTTCGATTTGATCAAGTTTCCCAACATCAAACCACGCAAAGCATCCCCACACCATAATATTGAAACCTCCGTGCCAAAATCTCTTCTCTCTTTTTCAATAAAATTCTGGATCGCTGGCCTCATCTGTCCACAACATCATTTTCCAAAATATCATAAAATTGCTTGTAGACGTGTTTCTTGGCAAATTTCAGACGCTTGATTGTTTGCGTTTACTTATTTATTTATTTATTTAATTATATATATTCCATCTGACCTAAGGTGGTCTTAATGAATTTGTTTATGGCGGGGAAAAGCCGTTTTAATTTGGCGTAAAAACCCCATATCTTTTGCAAAACAATACAGTAAAAAACAATACAATACAATGCAAAACATTGCTTAGTTGCACATTCGTAAACATAAATAAAATAAACAGGATTACAAACGTAGAGTATAGTCAAAGTATAAAATAAGAAACATCCATAGTTCGGAGCAGTCCTCGTCGTCAATCAATTATCTTCATCAAATATCCTTCTTGTAGTATGCCATTGTGTCAATCTGCGCTTGAATGTTGCCAAAGTACAGTTAAAGTCGAATAGAAAATACACAACGTTGAACCTAGCTGACATGAAGCGGATAGGGTCATGAAGTCCATATGATGAATTACGGGGTTCAAGCAGCAAGAAGTCCCGCTGGCGAAGCATTCGTTCAGGAGCGTAGAGGTTGAGCTGACTTAAAAGGTGAGTCAATTCCACCTGTTAGTGTATTGGCAACGAGAACCGCTTGCGCAATATTTCGCCTATGGTCCAATGTCTGTAGTCCCAGCAATCTGCATCTATCTTCGTATCGTGGAAGGTTCAACGGGTCACGCCACGGTAGGTGACGCAGGGCATATCTCACGAATCTTCGTTGAATTGCTTCGATCCTAGCTGTCCATGTGGCCTGCTATGGGCACCAAACAACAGAGTTGGATTCCAAAATCGACCGCACCAGAGCACAGTACAAAGACCGAAGGCAGAGAGGGTCTTTAAATTCACTAGATATTTTAAAAATGAAACCCAGTGTCGATCTGTGCACCAGCATCAATGTTGCGTATGCAAAACAAGGCAAACTGTATGAGATTTGTCGAGGTTGATCTCTTGGGAAAGAAACCATGCTGATCCGTAGAGATGTAATTCTTACACGAGTTGAAAAGTACCTCGTTCATTATGATTTAGAAAACCTTTGAACAAGCACACAACGAAGTTATGCCTCTGAAATTCTCGATGTTCCGTCGATCTCCTTTTTTAAACACAGGGAACATGACTGACGTCTTCCAACTTCCAGGAAATACATGCTGCCGTAATGAAATGTTAAACAGTTTCACGAGAGGGGAAATTAACTCTTCGCTGCATTTTTTAAGGATACATGACGGTATGCCATCAGGACTGGATGCAGAGTCTTTCAATTTATTTATTGCAGCGTTTACTTGATGGGTCGTGATCTCAAAGCTATTTAGGAAGCACACGTCCCTAGGTGTGTCTCTACAAGCGTCTGCAATTTGATGTATAGACGAAGGAGAATCTGAAAAAGCACGTCTGAAGTGAGCTGCAAATAAATTGCACTTTTCCGATGCGGATGTCGCGACTTCGTTACCCAGAAACATCTCAACGGGCAATCCATTCTCCTTCCGTTTAGTGTTAACAAACTTCCAAAATTGTCGTGGCTGTCGGCGAAGATTTTCCTGAGTGCGTATACAGTAGCGCTTATGAAGGAAACGGTTATACGTGTGATAATTAGAACTTGCACGTGCTAAATGATGCTTGGCGAAAGAGCAACGAGACTGACAGTAGGTTCGTAGTGCTCTCGATCTTAGGCGTTTGAGACGTCGTAAATGTGCTTAGGAGACGGCCTACGCATTGGCACAAAATCAACCAAGTAGGTCTTCAACACGTCAGTGAAGTATTCCACAG
Source organism: Aedes japonicus (assembly GCA_034211315.2). NCBI lineage: Eukaryota > Metazoa > Arthropoda > Insecta > Diptera > Culicidae > Aedes > Aedes japonicus. The sequence goes on from JASCZW010004813.1 coordinate 8,633, forward strand.
CAACATCAATGTCTTCCGTGGTTTCCAGGATGTGCCAGTCAGTTTCACGAAGCGCTTCTATCAATCCCTCAAAATCGGCACGACGGAAATCAAGCCCTCGGTCATCCGGAATGCTTGCAAATACAATTGGCTGTGAAAGAGTTGCCGTTATAACAAAAGCGGGATGATTCGAATCAAGAAGAGAAATCGGTTCTACAGCTTCTTCAATCTGGCATGCAGCAAGCGTTTTTTTCATTCACCAGAGCAAAATCCAGGATTCGAGCGTTCTGATTGTAAATGTGGTTAACTTGAAACAGACCATGCAGACAGAATCCATCGAGTAACGAAGCGCACGCAGCAGATATATTTGACTTCAATACGTCTATGGAAGGACGATCATTACTAGGTGTGTTCCAAACAAGACCCGATTGATTATAGTCGCCAAGCAAAATAGCATGATCGTTGTTTCCCAGATTTGAATGAATTGATTCAATGGACTCGATTTGGTGATTTACGCTGAGTAAATCATTCTTGCGATCGGGTGGTAGATAAATAACACCAATACTGATAGAACAGCGACGCATCCTTAACCTTACCCACAGCTGTTCCAATGAAACGTTCACTGGGGTGGGATCGACATAGCCGTTGAAATTAGTTGAGATAGCAATTAACACTCCCCCTCCACGTGATTTACGACTATTTGAATGGTTGCGATCCGTTCTGTACACGGTGTATGACTCTCCAAAAAGCTGGGCTGAGAATATTCTATCATCAAGCCACGTTTCCGTAAGAACGATGACGTCATAGTGACAAGACGAAACAGCTACGAAAACTTCATCAATTTTTGTGCGTAAGCCCCGAACATTCTGGTAGTACACCGTTAATTGATGAGCACCATCTTCGGCCGGATTGTTGCAAGCAGGTATAGCTGAATTTGAATCGATCTGAAAATTGGAGCTCCTTGATTGACGTGCAGTACCATTCATGACTTCGGCTGGACACATACTAATTCTAGCATAAACTGGACAAAAAGAAGTTGAATCTGGATTGGCCATATCGCGTGAAGCTCTGGGTTCGCTGACGTGAACAGATGTCATTTTGTCCCGCTGGATGAGTGGTACGACCGGGGGTAACGTGCGTTCGGCAAGTTGGAAATCCGCCTCACCACCGAACACAGGAACGGAACGGATTGGAAGACTGGAACAGACAGCAGAAGAGCAGCGGATCTCGATTGTGTCGACTGGCTTGGGGGCATCCATCAAGCTGTGTGATGTACGTTCCGTTGTCTGCATGTTTTGATGACCGGATGGGTGACGACTTGATACTTTCATTGATGAACCACCGCTAGAAACGCGATGGAATTCAGGAAGCGAAGATGTGGAAATTTTATCATACTTGCCTGAGAGTGGTTGTTGGGAGACCCCTACACCAGACTCGACCGCAGGGCCAGAACGGCTCTGATGGCAGGAAACCGGGTGATGATGTTGGCGGAAAATAGTTGGCGCGACTGGGTCGAGCGGCTCGGGGTCCCCCATGGAGCGACAGGCAATGCGTTCTGGCAAACTGGAGCAGAGTGTGTCGCGGCGCTGATTACAGTGTGACATTCGCTTTGGGGTTAATGGAGATCCATTTCGGAAGCAGGTGTCGAAATTGCAGACCCTCTTGTTTCTCGAGAAATCCGAATGGTAGGTGTATTCGTGTGAGGCTGCCATAAGTTTTTTGAAGTATGATCCTCGAACTCACGGAACATTAATCCTTTCGGCCAGGTTTCAGCATTCAATGCCATTTCACGGAACTTGGGATCAATCCCAATTTTGTATGAAATGAAACTCATGCGAGTCTTATCAGCCCCTCGTTTTACGAGCGGAACGGCTTTGATTGTGTCAATGCCATCTAAACAATCTTTCACTAGTCTTTCGACTGCTTCCGGTTGGACACTCGGGTGGATACGAGAAAGATACACCCAAGACAGCTCAACAGGCTCAGGGACGGGTATCACGCCAGTGTCAGCCACGATCCTAGTACCGCCAAGAAGCGGCTTATTGATGGCCAGCTCTTCGTCGCGGCGCCTTTTCGGAGTTGGTTGATTAGAGACTCTAGGTCCTTGCATCATCGGTGTTAAGGGTGTCATTCGTCTTGACAACTGGGCGATTTGTTGACCTTGTTCAGCCAATTGCTTTTTGATCTCAGCATGCACGGACTCTTGTTTTTCGGTAATTGCATTAATTGCTTCACCGAACGAAGAGACGGAAATTTTGAATCGAGCCATCTTCATTAATTTCACGCACTCGTCGCACATCCAGAAAAGATTTGGGTTTTCATGGACAATTTTGACGAATGATTTGTTCAGTTTCGTTGTCTTATTGCCAGTACAATTCAGATGAACCATCCTCTCGCAGAAGGCCATGCAGGTGACAGAATCCTCCTCACCTTTTATTGGCTTCGCACAGTGATCACAGAATTGAACATGTTGCGGTGCAGATGCTCAAGCTACGTTATTCACTCGGCCCCGCCAAATATACCACATTAACTGTTGCACGTCGTATGCAATGCCTTCGCAGGCAAGTATTGCTTTAAATCGCCTGTGTAGAGTTTAAACTGAACTGATATTGATCGCCTATAGTGTAGTTCAGCTATTTCATAAACAGGTGGCGCATCAAGCGCGAGATTTAATCACCGTTGATGGATTTGGCAACACAACACAAATTTCGGCACAATAAACGAAACTACGGTAGGCGGAAAAGTGTAACTAGAGCACAAACAATAAACCGCGCGGTAAGTATACACAATTGTTTGAAAATTGCTATCTTTTAGAAACAAAATTTCACAATATTAACACTTGCTACTACAAAACTTTTATCCCGTAAAGACGAACGATGCAATTAAAAATTAATCGACACTGCTTTGGACACAACAAATCCAATTAAAGACGGATAAAAACACAAATTAGTGGCGACCCGAGAAGTAAACAAATGCACAGAAGTAAACAATCGGCTTTGATATTCATCAACGATATTTATCAACGATATCCCCAGATTTTCTCGCAGAATGTTGATTTAGGAGTCTGTAGTCATAATCCCATCGATTTTCACTCTGGAACACCCACTTCAGCCCATGCAATACCACAACTTCACCTCCGCCGTGCTTCACTGAGCTTCCTTAAATATGTCGTTCCTGCATCTCCTCTCCTGGTCTGCGCCATACACGGAAAGGCTTTTTCGTATTGTAGAATTCAAACTTGGACCATTTTGGAAAACTTTTAGAATGACAACCTTTGGGAAAGCTTGGTTTTTCAAACCATGCTCTGTAATTCTCAGGCGGATAGTTCAATTGTTTTTGAAGGGTTTCCTGTATCTCCCTGATAGTAATTTTTGAGTTTTTCTTAACTTCCCGATTCTGTAGAATTTGCTTTGCGTTTCCTGCCTCTACCGGGGTGATCCGCCACTGATACAAACGTTCTTTTCTAAAGAGTGTTCACAGTTAACTTACATCACTTTCAATAAGCTTCAATTTCATCGAAATTTTGGGTGAAATGACCTCAGCGTGTATTGTGTGAGTTTCATTATGTGGTAGTTTTGAAAATGGAGTCGAAGGAACAGCAAGTGTGCGAGAACATTTTTTGTCAAAGTTCCCCAAGAAATTCATGACTTGGCAGGGGATTTGTTCATGTGGTAAACGGATCAGGCCTTTCGTGACAACTTCAACTGGAAATGATCAAGTATACATGAATGAATGCCTGAAAAAACGACTGCCTCCGTTTCTCTAAATACACAACGTTCCTACAATGTTTTGGCCGGACATTACAAGCAACATTTCCAACTTCACTAGCATCAGCATATCCAGTGCCACAGAAATAAATAAAAAAAAATCCGAACTGTTGGACACAATTCCAGCAGCAGTAGCGATAGCGGAAGTAGCAAAATCAAAAACAAAAACAGCACTTGACCTTTAACCAGACTTAATTGCTGATTAAAAAAACGACCCGTCATCTGTGCTCACCAGTAATATGGACAATCTCTTTCAAGATATGGCCAAAAATAAACATGCGAACCCACTGCTGCAGCAGCTTGATGATATCGTCATGTCAAACGATGAGAGTTAACTTGATAAACTAGCTGATTGCGCCGTCGAAGACTCTGATACAGCAAAAAATCAATCATTCCTGCAGTAAACTGAATAACAACATCAAACACAACAGCAGCAAAAACCACAACAACAGCGGTCGAAACATCAACTTAAGGTCATTAGTTTTTCGACAACAAATCAGTATGAAGGCGTGATTGGGTTGAAAAACCTGAAAAGGCTAGACGAAAAAGCAAGCAACGACGACGAAGCAAAAAAAAACAACAACAACAACAACAACAACAACAACAACAATAACAACAATAACAACAACAACAACTTCCTCTGGACAAAGAACTCTCAGCTGGTCAAATTATCCCGCCCGCCAAAAGCAGATGAATTAAATTTCATAAACTACCAAGAAGGGGAAACAATCAGCACCTTTCGGTTTGATAAATCTATAGAACATCAGCATCTACTTCTGGACAAAATGCGTCAATCCACAGTCATACTGATGGAACAATCTGCATCCGGTGACCATCGCTATCTGAAAGGTCGGCTTCGGGATCCAATAACAATGGACACTGTGAAAACATATCTATCATTTTTGCACGACCAATCAGCTACAACATGCATACGCAGAATCTCCATAACTAGCGCAACTCTAACGTTAGTCACCGAGGGACTAAAACCGACATGAATCAGCTGCGCAAAATTTTCCTGGAGGTCCATGAGAAGCTTGGAATACCACGCAGTAGTACCTTTCCAGTGAACGCATTCAGTAGCTGCAGCATACTAGGAAGGCTGCGCATAAATATTACTGTCCTCAAAAATTACAATCTCGTTGACGCACCCCTTGTAGGAAATTTTGACAAGAAAAGAGAATAACTTGTCCTCACTTCCAAGGAAGAAAAAAGCCCAGCTATGGTATGGTCTCTTAACTCAGCCTATTATGCAATGATCAGTTACATTTTTTATTATAACTCATAAAGTTTTAAAGCTGTAAGTGAGATTCAACTAGTAAGATACTTGCTAAGATAAGTTTGATAAGACATTTAGTAGTATGTATCAAGAAAAGTTACAGAACTTTTTTCATAAAGTCAGAAACATTCGAGGGATATGGATTAAATGTCGGTCTATAAGCACCAAATTGGGTCTATTCATGGATGCAACTTCGTCCCATTCGATGGATTCATTACTAAATGCAGTCTTTGTCTGGTTGTTGATTCTAATTTTATGAATTTAGGCATTGTTAGCTGTACTGTATATACCTAATACAACATTTCACAACACAAACTAAAGTAAAACTGTCTCGAAACACTTAAATGATGTTCATATATGATTTATCAGCCATTCTATAATGAAAACATTATAATTCATTATACAATGATTTTGTCTCTTCGATTAGTGTTTAGATGAGCCACTTGAATATAAACAACTGCAAGTTCATGCATTTCCACTTGAAATTTTACCAATAACAACCTTTTTACAACGTTATTGATACAACAGGCCATAGTTGGGAACATAAAACAAAATATGACCCCAACATTGGGTTTACGATTCTCTTCTAAAATCATTGTTATTCTAGCTATTTGACTAATAAGTTTGTAACGCACAGAATAAAAAAATATAACAAGCGCGTAAAATTTCCGCTCGTTTAATTCCAAGCAAATGGAGGCGTAATCAACGCAATTGTTTGCAATATTTCATGCGCCATACAACGATGTTGGCAATCTTTTATACAACAGATTAGATTCAGGCGTTATTTGACTTAAATTTACATGAAATATCCCATTATTCTCTGCCAAATCTAGCATTCCCTCTGTATGCATTAAATACCGCAGAAAATTCAATGTTTCTTTTTATCTGTGCGTGTAACTATTTTCTGCACATCCATTTTGTTTTTGTTGATTATCGATAAATTAATGACACATTTGGTACATAGGCTAGGCTAACATTACATCCCCTTACCCAAAATGAAATAAATTCAACAAACACTTCTAGCTTCTTCTCCCAACGTTATTTTGGCAACCGATGTCATTTTTCCGTTGCAACAGCCGTATCTGCAACACTCACCTCAACCGACTGGGTGCAGAATTAAGGTCCTGCAAAAATAAGGTCAAAACTCACTGGGAGCGTTCGTCTAAAATGCGGCACTCTGATAGAAAGAAATAAAAATTAAATTTATCCAATTTTAAAGAAATCCTAGATTATTATTAAATCAAATGTAATAAAACATTTAATGCTCCTTGAAATTCAAATTAAATTATTCATTATAGAGATGCAGATATCAGATATTAGAAGAAATGATTTGCAACAACTCCATTATATGATCACAAAGACTATAACTTTCAAATGTATGCACATCACATCTTACGACTAGTAAATTGTGCTGCATGCTGTTCTCGTTCCCTGTTAACAGCATTGAGAAACACATTAAGTTAATTTAATATTTTCTTGAAATTCAGCTCAATGCCCCTCCAGTAACTGGCTCAATCGGCCATCAGCGGTTGGTATTTTCAAATGTGCCCAATTAACTTTTAATCATATTTACCTGCTAGCGCCTACTGTTTACGGAAGATTTCAATCTTTGTCTTACGAAATTGAATGTACACCAAATTTCTAATTCCATCCATTTGTCAACCAATACCCCTTCGGATTTCAAACATCATCGTTCTACCCCGCGTCACCCAAACTAACACCAACCTTCACCGCACCGGATAGCAAGGATGCCCACACAGATCGGTGTTTGTTACGTAACCACAGAATCAGGAGCTGTTCGCATCATTTCGTAAAATTGCTCTAAAATTTCAATGCTGTTTGCAAAACAACAAACCATGCTTATCACCACCATCATCGTCATTTGTGACTCGCGAAACGCCAAAGGCCGACGACCGAGCCGGGTACGCTGTTTTCACAAGCTCATCAGGATTTCCCGTTATGCGTTACAGCATACACCACAAAGCGGGGACAAAGCATGCCATGTCATTGCCACTATGTACCCACTTGCAGGCAAACACAATCGATATTTGAGCAAACTTGCGGGCTCGGAGTTTGTTCGCAGTTGGCCATGGGTTCATGGGAAGAAGAAAAAGTCCATCCTGTCATGTGCGCTTTGATGACGCGAATAGAGGAAATTTGAATGTGCTTTTCCAGATGCTGTGAAGTGTAAATTGGGCGGTGATAGGATTGCTGCGGGATCTGTCACTAGTAGAAGAACTCGGTAAATTTAGACTAGTTTTGTCCCATAAAACTTCATCATATGTTATTTTCAACCTGTATGTCTCAAAATAGCACTCGTTCGACACGAATTGAATTTTACTGATGAAGGAAGCCAACACCGATAATAGGGTAATCTCATCTTCCCATACTTACGCCTGATCCGAATGCCTCTTTTTCTTTTGCTTCCAGAAATCTTATTTTCGATTGGCTTTAATCTTTCTGTAAGCCCAGAGGTGAGACGTGATTTAGGTCACGCACAGAACCGAAACCAATCGCAATAAAATTGCAAATCTTTTGGCCCTACCTCATGAGCCGCACAGAGTTGATGTTGACGCTGGGATGGGACTAGTCTGTCCTAAAATTGATTACCTTCTAACCATGCTGACCATGCATCTAACAGAGCTGTTCGAACCGGAAAAAAATTGGAACAAGCCTTCTGAGTGTCGTACTGAGGTCTGGGATTGGATTAGAATCCGAAGCTATTTTTTGGGATGTATTTGTATGAATTTGAATGTAAATTGGAAATGCAATCATCATCCAACTGTGGTGTCGGTGAGTTGTAACTTTTGAAAAAGCTTGAGTCACGTTGACTTACGTCTGCTTCCGCTTAATCGAAACAAGGTTATATTGCAGGCGGAACGCAAGTTGAATCGGAAATCTATGAATCTGATACCTGCCTTTATACGGATACGGATTCCATTAAACTGCTGCTAAATGAATGATGGCTTAGTTTCAAATCAAAACGTGTGCAACGAAGCAACCCTAGGATTATTCAAATAGATCAAAGTAACCATGTTACCAGAATATAAAAATGTTTTCATTTGTCATTTCCCATCGTTTAATCAAACCAGTCGATTTTTAATTTGTCTGATTTGCGACAGCTTATGAGCCTGCGCGAGTAAATCTTTTCGCCAGCTCAATCTTCTGGAACACGGTATGATGGACGGAAACCGATTCAGCGTGTAAAAGCTGAACAACGCCAATTATTCGAACTGGCGCTTTCAAGGTGGAACTTTTTCTGGTCCGGGAAGATCGTGACGACATTTGGTACGTGCAGGAGGATGAGAAACCGGAAGCAGTAACGAGGACAGCCAATTTCCGTTGAACCGCTCGTCGAGGACGACGATCGGAAGCTTGATGGCGCTATCGAAATACCACCAGAAGGTCAATCTCACGTCGAAGGTCTCGCTGTTAAAGCGAATCTTCAAAAAAAAAGCTACGCAGAAGGACCAGACATGGCGGAGCAGATTTTTGCATGGAGGAACCTTTCAACAGTCCTGCGAAGGCCGGACAGACGCTGAAGGAAAATCTCATGGTCGCGATGATCCTACGAAGCCTACCCAGTGCGTACGTCACCCAGACGACAGTCATCGAGAGCCGTTCAGACGACGAACTAACCCTAGAACCCGTCAAGCGAAAACTGCTGGACAAAGCAGCGAAGCAGCATGGTTCCAGCTCCAATTCCGATATGCGAGTCGGACAAGAGAAGAAGAAGAAACCGTTGGCCTGCCACTACTGCAAGAAAATGGTCCACATTCAGAAGGAGTGCCGCCAGTACCTACGCGATTCCGCGATGGAAACGAAACTAGGTAAGCCGGGGAAACCTACGCCCAGACCGGATAGCCCCATATCGTTTGCGTTTCTGGCCGGCGCACAGTGGGACATGAGTATGATGTCTTCTACAATGCTTCTACATTTTTTGAGTATTTTATTTTTATGCAAACAAATTTGATTTAAGGGATGTATACACCTTGATTAAAAAAAATTAACTTTTTTTTAAATTTCTGGTTCAAATCGATGACCATGTATTAAAACATTGTCAATTAGGTCATTTTATGAGACTTTGTAGAAAATTTTCTATCTCTTAACTAGACGAATTTGTAGTGTGAAAAAGGAATGAATTCCCTTAAAAATCATATATTACCATAACTTTTTATTTGATTTTTTTCCCACTTTTTCAATGCTCCACAAAGTTTTGGTTACTTAAAAAACACACTTAGTTGAAACAGACAGCTTATCATTATCTCTTCATTCAAAGGATTAACGTCGGTTTTAGTTATTTTTTAAGCTACCTTCGAGAATGTGTAGATTTCAGGATAGCAGGTATTAGCAGTTAAACTTAGCGTTGATTTATTCAGCAACTATTACCCTTCAAAATTATGGTAGGTGTAGACTAAATTTGGTCTACACTTTGTAGAACATTTAAAAAATGTGAAAATTCAAATAAAAGAGTTTAGGTACAAACACGATTCTTAAGGTGGTATTACATTTTCCATTCCTTTCACACCCAACCACTTCGTGCAGTTGAGAGATTGAAAGTGTTTGGCTCCTTCAAAGTTCCATAAAATAATCTAATCTACAATCTAGGTGTTTCTGTACCACAATATTCCTCTAATTGGTCGCAGTAGTTTTCACGGCTCTACAAACGACAGCCATACCTCTCACGCCAAAGTCAGGAGTTCGAATCTCACCCCCGGAGAAGTTACGAAAATGCCCAAAAGTGGTTTTGAGTGACTACGACGGGAGATGAACCAGCCCGAGGCTGAAAATCTCGATAATCAAGAAACAAAAAAACAAAAACGGTTCTACAAAGGTGTTTATCTAGGTGTATAAACCCCTTAAATCAAATTTGTTAACACAGAAATGGAGTACTAAAAAAATTTAGAAACAGTGTAGAAGTTATAGTTTTGCCGCAAATACTCATACCTCCCTTTTTTCTTTAATTTGTCCCACTGTGCGGCGGAAGTAAAACAAAAGAACGACACACTGTCGCAAGCCGTAATTCCTTGAGCCTGCATGGGAGCGATATGAAGCACGTGACGCTGGCCGACGGGAAGAGAGCGGTCGTCGAAGGAGAAGGTCCTGGCTTGATTCAGTGCTCCGACCTACCGGGTAAGCAAAAGGAAATGAAGCGTTGTACACACCCACGTTGGCGATGAAACTTTTGCCTGTTCCATCGTTGCCGCAGAAATACGCAACTGTTATTTTCGACATCAACAGTTGCCGGGTGATGCGTGGTAACCAAACCGCTGCCATAGCAACGCCCAAGCAAAAGTTGTACTATCACAAGTAACCGATCGAAGTCAGTTTTATGGATGACAGGAACCGCCCAAAGGACTGCAAGCGGTGAGTGGCATAGGAAATTTGGCCATCGAGATCCCAACGCGATCGTTGAAATGGAGAAGAAAAACTAGTCTGCGGTTTGAAGATACATGAATGCGGGGTGAATGAAATCTGCGAGTGTTGCTACAAGGGGAAAAGCTGCTTCCCGGTGAGATGAAGTGGTTCGCAAAGTGTTATAGGTTGGTGATGAGGACCGTAAGCTTTGCGCGTAAAATACCATTGAGCTGTCCCTTGCAGTGTTGTTTATGATTATTGTGATTATGACGATATCTTATTATTCCTTCTGAGGCCAATGAAGTTATGCATTACCATTCATTTCCAAAGAAACCGTAAGTAGTTCTTTATCAGTCCAAAGAAAAACCATTGAAAACTCTCGACCATTCTAAACAATGGCTACGTAAGTATCTTAGTGTATCAATACAAAAAGAAAGATTTAAAAGACTGTGTGAATTAGCGCCAAATTTTGACAAAGGTAATAAGATTGCGGACCATGAAGCTATCAATATTGAATATTACCACTAAGTGCCTTCGCAAGACGTGGAGAAAGATGGTTTTTTGTCTGATGCGTGTTTGACTGTCGAGGACGTGAAACAAGCTTCTGGTTGTTCTAAGAACACTGAAATCGCTCGTGAATTTGTTACCCAAGTAACACGCAAACCTTTTTTGTTCGAATCATTGATGATACTCACTTTCTTTTAAAAACACTTTCTTAAAATACGCATTTTTTCAAGCGTATTTGTTGGACGATTGTAAATGGAAAAAAAAAATAGATCAACTCTTCACTTGATCACTTGTATTAAAATAAAACTAAATAAAAAACTGAAACACTTTTCCATTATGTCTCTAGTAAATGCGAGCAAATTACTTTAAATTCCTCTTGAAAAGTTGAGCACTTCGCACTGACAAAGCAGACAAAAAAGGTCTATTTTTCAAAAGATATCTATATTTTAGTGAAATTTAACGGAGTCTGCTCATGTTTAGTAGTGATAGTTCGGAAAAAAGTTTCAGTGTTGTGTATTTTTTTAAGTGATCAAGTCAGGTATAAATTTAAATTCTTCTCGTTTCCAATCACTGATGATAGTTTGTTTTCTAAATGAAGGATGGCTAGGATCTCTTATTTTCTATTTAAAAACTTGCCATATGAGTTCCTTAAGTTAAACGATGAATCTAAAAATATATTTATTTTATAACTGCTGCTAGATATCAATTTTTATGTAAGTTTGTTGCGTCGTGGTCTGAGTCAATGTTAGGATAGGATTTAAGCTAGACGCAAACACTTTTATGAAAGACTGCCCTGTGGTTTCGTAACAGTCAACGTAAGAATTTCTTTCAGTGTAGCTGTAGGTTTAGCCGTCAGTATTACCTTCGTGTCGACGTGCGTATTGTTTATTTAGGACAAATGGTTAGAAAATCATAATCATTCACAGTAAAAAACCGCGAATACGATCGTGGTGACGCAACAAACGGTGTCGAATGCCATCAGCAAGTTTCTACAACCGTTCAGAGAAAGCCAACCAAGCAGTCAAAAAGGGGAACACGCAACAAACAAGATGTGAAACAAGTGGTGATAGTATACAAGAGGAAGCACAACATATCGGTCAGAGATGTTGCCAAAAAGTAGATGTAGCTAAGTTAACTATGCAGGGCATTAAAGTGAGATGTGGACTCAGCTCATTCAAAACCCAGAAGAAAAAATACTCGTGAAAGTGGGGAGGGTACCTCAGCTACCATTACATCGAGTATCACATTAACATGTTCCTACTCTATCCTTATTTGACATGCATTCTAGAGGAGCCAGCAGATGTAGCTTCCGAACGGATTGAATCAGTGTTGCCACATATACAGATTTTTCTATAATCATTAATTTTTTTTTATGTTTTTTTTAACTAAGAATCTGTACATACAGATATCAGATTTTTGGGTATCAATACAGGTTTTTTACAGATATTCAACCCTTTGATGAATCTTTTCAGAATTGTGAGAACATAGGTACCAAATGATCCGATCGATGGTATTGAATGTGTTGGTGCTCATTCTTTCATAATTTTGTATTTTTCAGGAACGATTACTACCGAATTACCGACTACAAGCAACCATTCTACAGATTCACGTGCTGTACCGCACGGATCACGTGCAGATTCTGAACCGATTGTATCTCCAATGGCCAAGAGAAAAAAATTACGGAGTGGACTGAATCAGTTGAATTTTCATAATTCATCAAGTACGAAAAGGATCCGTTTTGCGCGTGGTGCAAAATATGTATATGTATCACCAGGGTATACGAGCATGAAACAAAATCATTGTTAGTGCTACTTCTCAATAATATCTACGGGGAAAGATATCAGAAGATATCAGAACACTAGATTTTGAGAATGATATTTTACTCAAGGAAAAAGTCTATGTGGGGTTACCTGCAGACATATTGACATCAATGGAAGGCATGGACGAAGCTCGTCAACAAAAGTTCCGAGAAATATTTCGTAATTTCTGCATCGCGCTCAACAAGTAAATTAGGAAACTATTCAATTTCAGCATTTCTGCAATGATGAATCCATCAAATTCGGAGCATCTTTCGACTTGAACCAATTTTTGAAGCAATTCAGGGTGTGAAGAGAGTAACAAGCAAGGTCTTGAGAATGAGTTCTGAGTACTTAAAATGAAACACACAGGTCACTAGGGATCGCAAAGAGTTGGAACAAGCTATTGCATGTAAAAACGGCGAGTCGAAACTTGCCGTTGTCATTATTTCGAAACCTGATTTTCGACTTTCTCATCATTCCGCATTCAACAGTGGCAGTTGAGCGCATTTTTTCGCAATATAATGCAAACAAGGCAAAAGTTAGGAACCTTTTTTTTTTTTTGGGACTTTAACCGTATGGTCATTTGTCCCATAGTTAGGAACCGTCTTGCCACGGATTCTTTGGACGCCGTCTTGAAATCGAAACATATGTTAAAACACGGAGAAGGAGGGTTTCGGTTCATCTGACAAAAGGCTTCAAAGTAAAATTCTGCAAGAGCATGTACGAACATCATGACAAAGAGGATTAATTGAACTTTGTACTCGAAACGGTGGAAATCAGAGGTTTTTTCGTACAATTACTCTCCGTTTTTTATTCATCCTTATTCAACTTGCATAAGGAACAGTAGTCAAAAATTCAGTTAAAATATCTCAAAGTTAGGTAAAATAATTGAAGTACAATTTTAACTAATGTTAAAGTGATAATGAGTGATTACTGAATGTTCCGGTAGACATATTGTACTTTATTTTAAGTTCAAAATAACTTTGAGCAAGTACTACGAGTGTTTCTCATATAGAATTCATTAGACTTGCAGACTTCTTCAGTGTCGTGTACTTATAACTCGACTTATCAGTACACGACACTGAAAGGATTCTGCACATTGTAGATGAAATACGCGTATCTTTTAAGATAAGCAATAAAGGTAGTTAGAATCGAATGGAAAATACTAATTTTTCTTCTCATTTCTAGTTACAGGTATTCCACTAAACAGCTCAAACATTCTAGGCTAGCATTAGGCGTTTATTGGTGAACAAATCCATGTCTGATAAACTTTCCCTCTTTTTAAATCTGGAGAGAACGCTTAGAATCATTTACTCAATTGGTGAATTTTTATTGTTACTATTATTCCTTCCATGAAAATTTTCACTTTTTGCACCGCAAAATTGGCTCTTCTTATATAAATGAGTGTGTGTAGTAGGTTTAAACAAAAACTGTGTCAACCAATGGACAACATAACGAACCAAAAAGTAATCCTCAAAATTGGCATATTAAACTGAAACAAAGTTAATAATAGAAGAGTTACGCAAAGAGGAACTTGATACACTGATTTAAATTAACTCTAATTTTTCGTACTTTAAAAGATACGCTCGATAGGAACACTGTTTGATAGGTCGATAGGTAGATTTGGTTTCACTCTTTGTGCATTCCGTATCAACTCTTGAGTGAAGCATTAAAATGACTTAATTTGGGGTGCTTTCATGTTTTTGTGTAGGCATCAATAGCCTCAAATCGGCTTACAGATTCCGTATACAGATTTTCGATTTTTTATACAGATGAAAAACATGTTTTGCTTTGAAAATACTGATTGAATGTGGCAATTGAATCTCGTTTATGGGAATTTTTCTACAGGCCACAAACACGCGTCATTTTCTTTCTCTCGTCACACTATTTCCTTCTATTTAACATAATAACTGTCTCACAAGCCGACACCAACATTGACCCACGATATCAAAACAACAGCGAATGCATAAACCAGAAAGTTTATCCAAAGTATCTTCATCGTACGGCTTTTGCCAGCCAGTGAATGTCATTCTGCTATGCCATTGTCGTACTTGTTTCAAATTTGAATCAAACCCAGCAACCATTGACAACTTAGATTGGTGGGACATTCATAGGGAAGATGACGTTCATGGCATGCTGAGAAAATGCTTGCTTCCTTGCGTCTACTTCTGGATCGGACTCGGCGCTCGTAGAAATGCAGCTGGGGAAAATTTATTCGCCTATTAGAATCGAGTTTGGTGTTTGAGCAATAATTTTCCATGAATTTGTGGCAGAGCGGGGCATTGTTCTTGAGTGCATTCCTAGTGGAGGATTGCTCCATTTGCGAGAATAATCTAACATGCATGCGTTTCCAGCACGAACCGGAATTTATGGGTGAAATGATAAATATGAAAATAGCAAAGGTATCCGAAGGCTTCAGATGTTTTTTTTTTCTTCTTGAATTTCCTTTACTTGGTTAGGATTTATGTTTATTGTGCTTTCAATCTAATCTCCTGTGGTGCCTGAAGGTATTGCCATAATTATTTTCAAACAAATTTCAATTACGATACGGAATGCATAGTAATACTAAAATTACTCATCCATCATTTTGTTTGATTTGAATCATCTACAGTATTGACTTATGCGTAGTAATCAAATGATGTTACAATTATCGTTTTGCAATTTTTGATTATATGTTATGTTAAATTTTGAGGAAACATCATGCTGAAGA
Organism: Aedes japonicus; assembly: GCA_034211315.2. NCBI lineage: Eukaryota > Metazoa > Arthropoda > Insecta > Diptera > Culicidae > Aedes > Aedes japonicus. Next base: position 24,029 of record JASCZW010004813.1, read on the forward strand.
ACAGAAGTGCTCACTCCTTCCATGTTAATTAACAGTTTACTAGTTGAAAACTGATGTACCAAGCGCCTGGGCCAATGTCAAACTTTCCACGTGAAATTGTGGTCAAAACAGAGGTAACAGCGCATTTGAAAGTAACTGTAGAAGACGAGATAATATTTTTAAAACGTAGAAAACGATCAAAACGTAAAAACTCAGGAAAGTTTGTTCCCAAAACTCCTCTGTTAAAATTGCATTTTATTTCTCCTCACCAAAGACCACAAGAGACACAGCAAAAGTTGATCCGTGATTCATGCAGGCCCCATCCTACTCTCATCTTCAATTTCAAACACTGTATATTTTACATGCACAGGATGCAGCGTCATTGGCCACCGGAGGGTATGCAAAAAGTTTGATAATATTCATAGTGATGTGTTTAAGCTCAGGAGTCGATGTTTTCCCAGTTCCCCTCTAAAGAGTTGTTTTCTTCGGCAATTTCCATTTCCTTTCAAACTGTTTCCTTTTCTTTCTTCAACACTCAAACACCAGCCTGGAGGGAGAGGCAATGGCCAAACTTTGGTCATAACTAGTTTGCAGAAGGAGATTCTCTTATGAGTGTGGATCATATTTTTTTTCCGACTCTCTTTCAAAGTTTCACGAAAACGGTTGAACAAAGCTGAGAGCAAAGGAGCTGAAAAAAAAAGAAATATGAAGAAAAAGTGTATGCCCATTGTATTACTTCTATTTCGTTAATATTTTTGATGAATTTATAGAAAACATGTTTCTACATTCTACATCTACATCTTCTACATCTTCATTTTCAGAATTTCTTAGCGCATAAGCTTGCGAGTGGTACATAGAAATAATGAAATAATTTAACAGACGACGAATTTCACGCCAACTCATCCAGCGGTTGGCAGCACCCGCTCAGAATCCAATGAAACTTTGTGGGCGTGTAAACAATGTCTTTTTATGCTACTTTGCATACTTTTTTATCAAAATTTATCTAGACTACCATTTGAAATGGGCTTAAGTTTTTTGATAGATTTTTTTTTAAATCAACAGAACTCAAAAAGGACAAGACTTACAAAAAAGTGATGTATGGGTGACTTTGGTGGAGATGTCTATGAAGGTAGCATGAGTTCTCAGCATCTTCTTAAGTAGACATTCAATCAACACTTCCTTGCTGATTATAGAAAACCTGGCTGAAATAAATGCATAAGGACAACGTGAGTGACGTGAGTGTTAGAAGTAGTGTTCAAAGTGTCCCGCATTTACACTTTTTTTGGGCATTACAGTTCGCAAAACCGCGCGTAGTGTATACAATTTTTAAGTGCCAAAACTAGTAGTTAACTAAGTGATATAGGTTTAGAAGCAGGAACTGGGAAGAAATTATTCGAAATTATAAGTGAGACCACATTCGCTTGGTGCCATATTATTGTTAGCCCGTGGAGGCAATTTTTCAGACAGAAAGGCTGTTGCGAAGTCAACGAGACCTTTCTGTAATTTTTAACCTCTATATTTCCGTAGTTGTAGGTATGTAGGGTAAGGGGGTTAGAATTTTCCTGCCAATGATAATTTAGCATGACATTTAGCAATTTTTTATAATTTTGGATTACTTTCTCTATTGTTTTGTTATTCCTAGTTGGGTTACTTACGTTTAGTGTCTTTTGTTGTAACTCATCGACTAATTTTAGAAAATTTCCTGTTTCCTGTGTGCGGCAAAAGTACGCAAGTTGGGTGAAGTAAGGTTCACAAAGTAACGATTAAGTATATAATTTACATGCCGTAGCGATTACGAATTCAGTTTTAGGTTTAAGTTTCTACGATAATTCACTTTAGAAAACTTTATGTAAGTAGAAGTAAGTTTCTAGATCTGAATATAGAAAATTATTAGTTTAGTAGATTTCCCGTATAATGCGCTCTTGAAACCCTTTTTTCGAAATTCGAACTCCAAGTTGTTTTATCTACAGCACGACTATGTGAACAAAGATATGGCTAATTTACCCCACTTCCCTTTATATTTTTGAATAATTTATAGATATGTTGCTCGGAGTCGCTCAAGATCAACCAAATAAGGTAGTCCTATGTGAAATTGCCTGGAGAACCAAATCGAAGTTGTTTTATATACCACACGGCTCTGTGAACAAATACTTAGCTGAATTTACCACACTTCCTTCTTGGGATACATAATTCAATTATATGGGTTAAACTGGGATGAAATCAGCCATATCTTTATTCACATAGCTGTGCAGTGGTTAAAACAACCTGTTTTCGATTTTCCAGGAAATTTTACATAGGACTAGTTCTATGTGGTTGATCTTGAGCTAATTCGAGCAGAGATATCTATAAATTATTCAATAATAAAGGGGAAGTGAGGCAAAACTAGCCATAGCTTCGTTCACAGAGCCGTGCGGTAGATGCAACAACTACAATTCGATTTTCTGAAAATTTTACATGGGCTTAGTACTATTTTGTTGATCTTGAGCCTCTTCGTGCAAAGATATCTATAAATTATTCAAATATATAAGGGGAAGTGGGGTAAAATCAGCCATATCGTCGTTCACAGAGCCGTGTGGTGGTTGAAAAAAACTTTATTCGATTTTCCACGAAATTTCACATTGGACTAGTCCTATTTTGTTGATCTTGAGTCTGCTCTCCGAGCTACGGTATCTATAAATTATTCAATAATATAAGGGGAAGTGGGGTAAAATTAGCCATATTTTCGTTCACATAGCCGTGCGGTAAACAAAACAACTTCTTTTCGATTGTTCAGGAAGTTTTACATAGGATTAGCTTTATTTGGTTGATCTTGAGCCACTCCGAACAAAAATATCTATAAACTATTCAAGAATACAAGGGGAAGTGGGGTAAAACCAGTCATATCCTCGTTCTTAGAGTATACGGTAGTTGAAACAGCTTCTATTCGATTTTCCAGGACATTTCACATTTCACTATTTTGTTGATCTTGAGCCTCTCCGTACAAAGATGTCTATAAATTATTCAAGAATATAAGAGGAAGTGGGGTGAAACAAGCTCTATAACTCCATAAACATATCTGTGCGGTGATTGAAACCAGTTCCATTCGATTCCCCAGACAATTTCCCCAGACTCCGAAAGGAACACGGAACGTAGACTTTGAGACCACTTACAGTTCAGAACGTCAGCCGATGCCAAAAAAATGTCGCGATGAACATGGTCAGTCGGAAAGAGTAGCTGGTCATAAGCGAACCACAATGGTACGGCAAGTGGATAAAGATCCTGTTCAGGGAGGCAGTAGCAGTAAATCTAGCCGTAGAGACAATCAACCAGCACCAACCTAGCAAGAAATTGCCAGTCGAGTTAAATTGGGAATAATTCCCAAAGGATACCCGGAAATCGAGTTGACCTCAGTACAACAGGAGTCAGTAAAGGAAGCACTCCTGAAAGAGGTCCTAGATCAACGTAGAAAACCATTTAAACCGAAATTTGTGTATAGTACGTCCAGAAGAGGGTATGTACTAATATCATGTCAGGACCGACATACGGCAGATTGGGTCAAAACCGCAGTTTCACAAATAGCGCCTTGGAACGAAGCTGAGCTTGTGGATCTTGATGAACAAAAACTTGTCTTCTAGAAGTCCTACTCGCGTTCTTTTATAGGAGTGCCGCCGACGACAACGACACGATTCGAGCCTACTTAGAAAACCAGAATGATAACCTGAATACAGCAAATTAGAGAATTATGGAACCAGCATGTTAAAATGGGCGATCACTGTGGATCGATGCGACAATTAGAACAGCAAAACAATTCGTCATCAATTACAAATATGGTCAATCGCTCATTCGTAAGAAGCGTTGTGTCAACCATCCAGGCAAGCGTTCACGAAGAGGGCGGGGAAAAAATCGTGGGTATGGAGGTAGGCTCCTCTGACGAGCAATGTACCAACAATGTGCCCGATGAAGCAAGTGTTAACTAGGTGATTGCTCTATCATGCTCAGGGACTAACATGGGCCAGGGTAAAGGAACTAAGATGATATGGGTCTTTTGGATCTGCATAAGAACATTTGGCAAAAAATGGAGTCTATGTCCAAAAATGATTAAATGAATTTACATCAGCATAGTAAGGCTAAGAATTACCTACCAAAAACAAAAGAAGTAACTGCTCAGAAAAAAACTGGGCAAGCTGCGTAGACTATCATGTCTTTCAATAACCGGGGCGCTAAATGCTCTCTTGAATTTACTACCAATTCATCAATTTAAAGAGCTGCAAGCAGGGAAACGTTTTCAACTAATGATTCGTGCTGACGGGATTCAAAAAGGAAAATTGGTGGGCCATTTAGAAATCCTTAAAAACTTCCATTTGAATCCAGCGACCAACTCAATATTAAATTTCCTTTAAAGTGGTCGCAACAAGTCGCTACTTATGGGAACAAGGTGGGGCAAGTATTCGTCTGGGCTCTATTGTGTTTTTCACAAATGGTTAAAAAATGAACAAAAAAAACAGGATGTGGGGTGTTTGGTCCGAGGATAAACCAATGTACTTCTATGGGACAACATCCAACAGTATTTCAAGCGGAAATTTATGTAGTTATGTTAATTTAAAAAAAAAAATTGTATTTGTTCAGATAGCTTAGCAGCTTTAAATGCAGTTAAAGCATATACATGTCAGTCAATGTTAGTTTGGGAGTGCATCCTATTCTTGAAGCAATTGTTCAGTGGGAACGAAGTAAATTTGTACTGGGTTCCTGGACATTGCAAAATAGAGGGAAATGAAACAGCGGATAGTCTGGCCTGGAAGGGCTCCGACGCTGCGTGCACAGGTCGGGAGCCATTCTGTGGAGTTGCAGATTGTTCTAAAGATGGAGTTTAAGTAGTGTTAAATGATCATGGTACAAGCAAACTGGAATACCACAGATATATCCCGACAAGCAAAAAGATTCATAGTACCGAGTGAAAAAACACTCTAAACCTACTTAGATTAAACAAAAATAACCTGAGGGTGATAACTGGTCTATTTACTGGCCACTGCTCTAGTAGATATCACTTGGAAAAAATTAATAAACTTGAAAACCCGCTATGCTGATTTTGCCAACAAGAAAGCGAAACTTCAGAACATTTGCTCTGTGATTGTAGTATTTTATTTAGGACTCGGCTTCGGAAGTTAGAAAAAGTAAGTTCTGAGCAACTGATAGCAGCAAGTGAGTTATCGATAAAACACGAGTGTAGACAGATGTGCAATTCTCTGTACTTCACTAACAATAAATCGGGGCTTAATGTTGAATCCGGTGAAGTGAATTTTTGTGTACAGTCCGAAATCCAGTCGAAGTGGTGATCCGTATAAACAACCATATTTGAATCACCCGTAAAAATAAGAATAACCAAACTAGATATTGAAAATAAAATCACATAAGTTTGTATGCTTACTTGCTGTGAACAATCTGATAGAGTTCGATTGGATGTTCATTCACTAACAATCGCGATTTATCAATTTGAAATAGCAAGGTTAGTTTGCGAGAGAGAGAGAGAGAACGACAAAGAAAGAGAGAGAGAGAGAGAGATAAAAGATAGGATAAAATACATGGAGCAGCGATTCAGCTTAAACGAGGGGAAATCTAACGCGATTGTTAAAATTATTTAATTTTTTTCTGTGCGATATCAAGAGAGCTATATAAACATGATATGAACCAAATTGTTGATGTTTTGTTTTGCTTTCACGCAAACGAAATGAGATATTATTTATCAATGTTTGTCAGTCTGTTCGAATTACTGATAAAAAATGCAAATGAAAATGAAAACCTTAGCTAACTTTGCTGCATTTCGCTAAAACAACAAAACAAAACCTATAAACCCCCTTTTCCTCACACTCGAGTGCTGCAAACAATCAGCTGTTCATCCCGCACTCAATCGCAGTAAACCATCTGTTTGTGTGGCACTCAATTTTCAACGCATGCATTCTGAACCCTCCCGAAAGGGAACGAACGGAAAATGCAATGATGAACCATCCGTAAACAAAGAGCGCGTGAGGATCCTAGTAACCCAACTACGAAGTCGTCCTCCAGTTTCAGCCGGTTGTTCGTTCAGTTCGGCTCGGAAGTGGAAAAGTCGGAAAATTCCGTGTTTTTTGGAAGGAAAAAGTGAGTGCACGTGGATTCGTCTTCCATTAGGGTGGTACTGACCGACTGTGGTTTTGCCTTATCGTTGATTGCAACGAAATTTATAGCATCAATGTGATATCTAGGTGCAATGCTAGGCGGTTGCTAGGATACAAGAAGAAAAGTGATGCAACCAAGGATTGAATGCAGAGCGCCTGACTTGCAATGACGATTATCGTAAATGTAATCCAATTAAATGAACTAGCTTCCAATGAACGAAGGAAAATAAGTGCTTATTGAATACATAACATTGCAGTCGGTAAATTCGTGCTTTCGAATTGAACGGAACGAAGTGATGGACATTGCGGTTTGATGAATGAAGTTCATTAGTGCTTTTCGGTCACATTGTCTACAGGATTATCCATGGCAAACGTAAGAAACACAATGGCCCGGATGCATTTCGGATTACAATTCATCATACTGATTATCGGTGAGTATTCCACCGACTCTACAATGTAATTCGTTCAAAGCAGCGGTATACAGGGGGAAAAAATGCAGATGAACTAAACTTGTTGTATCGTTCTCTTATGCCTAATTGAATTTGTGTGATGGGATGGAAGGGAAAACAAAATCCAAGACCGGTAGACCCATGGCGTTACGGAAGGAAAACATAAACATCCACAGCCAACCCTTTTAAGCGCGAGTTTTTTATTTCACAGTCCCTGTCTCTTTCCTGGGGTGTGACGAAATTTGACCGGTCAGAAAACTTCCAACTGGGTTCAGTCGTTCAGCAATAAAACAATACAATGCACTCGGTGAAATTAGTCACATGGGTTATTTTGAAAAGTTTAAAAACATGCAGTATGTCCCAAAAAGCAGAACCCGTAGCTTCCGGGAAGGTTAGCCCTGTCCTCCGGAAAGTAGGAGATTGGTGTCAGGCCCTGCTAGCAACGGAAAATCGGAAGACGACAGCGACGAAAAATGACATGTGGAACTGCAGATTCCTTAAATTCATCGGAAACACACGCATATTAACCGATGTACTGAAGCTCCGCGGGTTTGTCATTGTTAGCGCTGGTAGGGATTTATGGTGCGAACGTTTAAAAGTAATCATACCATTTACCAGAGCTGCAGCAACGCACGTGTGCTGGGGACAGTTTTCCTCGATATTGGTTATTGGCCTATCAACGAAATAATGTGCAAGTTGATGATCAAGGGTCGGTTCTTCGATTCGCATAATCAACGGGAACAGCCCTCACTCCAAAAGCACTGATGATGACAAGAATGCATTCTACGCGCAGCTCGAACGCGAGTACGACCGCTGCGCAAGACACGACGTCAAGATCTTCATAGGAGACCTAAATACTCAGGTTCTAGCTAGGAGGAGGGGGAGACCGACAGTTGGAAAGTTCAGAGCTCGCCGGCTGATGAACGACAATGGCCCACAGTGGCCGGAGGCCGGACAAAACCTAAAACAATTCTCTTATTGTTATGTGTTGTATACGTGCGAAGAGTAACGATAATTATGTAGAAGACTCATCAGCATGATGCACCAAGAGTGAACAATAATGTTTGCTAGAATGAAAGATATGAAGAGAAAGTGTTGAAAGTTCCGTCAGTGTACGATAGGTTGGAAATAGAATATAAATATTGAAAATAGAGCGAAAGGGCATGGGTAAAGTAGCACTTAAACCAAGGACGTTACCTTACGTTTGCCCAATATCCCCTCTGTGGGGTAGATCGAGGCACGGACGAATCCGCCACTTAACCCATGCCCTTTCGCTCAATTCTCAATATTTCTATTCTATTGCCAACCTACCGTACACTGACGGAACTTTCAACACTTTCTCTTCATATCTTTCATTCTAGCAAACATTACTGTCCACTCTTGGTGCTCCATGGTGATGAGCGAACATCTTCTTCTACAAACTAAAAAAAATGTTTATATTTTTCATGTTTCATATTTTTCCTAGCTTTTTCATACATTGAATAACTTTTACCCAAAATTCCGTGATCATTGGATGAGATTTCGATTTTTATAGCTGATTGAATATTGATGTGTCTGGTAATTCTAATTGGTTTTTAATTCGAAAACCGCATTATTTAGGCTCTCTTCAAATGCGTGTTGCTCCTTCAAATTTTAAACTATTAAAGCACAAAAAGTTTTAATTTAGAGATAAAAAAATACTTTTTTAATATTTTGATACATATGTAAATTTTTTTAGATTTTGAAATTGGTGTTAAAATATATGGAAGTCTAAAAACACTAAGTATTGTTTTACAAATGTTTACTGTACAGTCTGCTGAAACAGTTTGAAAAGGTCACATACTACGCATCCTATAGGAAATCATCTTGACTTTTCGAATTCTACGGCCTTGCTCTGCTCATCGTTGCTTCAGGGGGCTTAAAATTGATTCTAATTTTTTACCCCATGAACGAGAGCGGTAATTAAAAAATCCTAAAATATATAGACAAAATGCACAAACAGTTAGCAGTAGTCTTACAATGTCACTATGCTATGAGAGTTAATAAATGGAATCAGTAATAACGTTTGCACTAAAAAAATTGACACTTGTTCATGATTTTCGATTTTTCATGGGTTTACCTTTACCCGCTTTGACGAAACTTCCCAATGCAGCATCAATCATAGTAACCCAGTCAGCAGTAAAAATTTGACAACTCTATCAGTCTAACTCTAACCGTGATGGTAAAAACAGTGAAGCAACTCCGTTCAGAAATGTGCGCGTTCTAAGAACGGCATCCCGCCGCGTCGAAAACGGACATCGTGTGGCACTTTGTGGACGCCCGCTCCGGCATCTACAGCATTTTGGCACTATTGGACAACAATCAGAGTTCCGAAAGAAAGGCCGGTTCCAGACGGTTGACGACGCTGAGTGACACGAAGCTCCAAAGGATGCTGAAGAGGAATGTCGAAGGAAAAGTGGCTACATCGCTGCGTGCGCTTGGCCGGGACGTCGGTTCAACCGGCCAAATAGTGAAAAAGTACCTGGCGAACATGAACATGAATGTCAGGAAGCGGAAGTCGCGTCCACTGGTCTCGGAGCTGCAGGCAATGATGCAGCGGCAGCGGCAGAATAAGATGGTCAACTCGATTTTTTTTCGCGAAACGCGGTGGTGATGGACGATGAGACCTATCTCACCCTGGATGGCAACGACTGGCAGGACACTTCGTATTTTACTTCCCCCACGAAGGAAGTGAGCTCCGAGGTGAAGTTCATTTCACATACCAAGTTCCCTAAGAAGGTGCTGCTGTGGCTGACAATCAGCGAGAAGGGGATGTCAAAGCCGCTCTTCCTTCGCTCCGGACTGGCCGTGAACGGGGAAATTTATAGTACAAAATGCCTGCCGGAAGTTGCGTCGTTCAACAAAAAATACCATAAGGGCGAAGCCGTGTTCTGGCCGGATCTGGCGTCGGCCCACTACTCGAGGCGATCTTTGGAGGAGATGGAGCGGTGGAGTATCGATGTGGTACCCAAGTCGGCGAAGGCGTCCAACGTCCCCCAGCTGCGTCCCATCGAGAAATTCTGGGCTAACCTGAAGCGTAAGATCTACTCCAGGAATTTTGTCGCAAAAACTGAGGAGAAATTGATAAATAAAACGAAGAAAGAACTCAAAAACATGCCTACACGCATGTTTTTGTCCACCATGGCGAATGTTCCGGTTAACGGCCGGTTAACCAAATTTAGCGTAACGTAATATATGGATGCTGTCTTAGAGTACCATTGGCTAGAATAGTAACTTGTTTTGCAATATAACATTTATTTCTCCGCGATTCTTTATTTCTTCATCATCTTTTGAAATCATCAAATTCTGCACTACTTCCGGAAAGTTACTTTCCGGTTTTGGCCTATTGTGCCTGAAGCTGAACACCGCCGGATCCGATGCAACCAACAAGCCTCGAAACATGTCACCAATGGTATGATTCTCATTTGTTCCTCTAATTTCTTTTTTCATACTTTCCTGGGCTTCTTCCGAAAGTTTACCGATTGTGGACCGTTGTTGGCAAACAATTTGTGTTAGCAGGAGTTTTTAACATTTTGTCGACATTATTGAACTCTAATGAAGTTCCTTTACAGAGCTAACATCTTTGAGCGGATGTTGTGTTCGATATCGCATTTATAATATTTCCATCAACCATACTCATAACAAAGTCAAATGCGACACTAAGTTGTAAGTCATCAGCTTTCAAAATAAAGGGGTGTAATTTTGAAGATTCGGTCATCATCCGGTCATATTCCAGGTGGGTCGTTTGCCTTGAACTGTTTTCAGTTTGCCTTGAACTGTTTCCCGTTCGCAACAACTTTTTAAGTCTTCTTAAGGTCGATGGCCCCATATTGTTCGATTGGGTGGAGCTCTGGCGTGTTGGGAGGGTTCTTGTCCTTGGGCACCACGTGAACGTTGTTGGTAGCATACCACTCCATGGCCTTTTTTCCGTAATTGCAAGATGCCAATTTAGGCCAAAATAGAACGGAACAATTGTGTCGCTTCAGGAAAGGCAGTAGACGTTTTTGTAGGCACTTGCTCAGATAAATTTCCTAGTTGATGGTTCCGGTTGCAATGTAAACGTTGCTCTTCAAGCCACAGATACAGGAGGCCTGCCACAACAGATATTTCTTCGTGAACTTTGACAGTTTAATGTGCTTGAGAATATCTGTCACGTTTCCCCGTCCGGTTGCCGTACAAAATTCCTGTCCAGGAAGCTGTTTAAAGTCTGACTTGACGTAAGTTTCATCGTCCTGTACCATGCAATCAAACTTTGTCAGCAACGTCATGTACAACTTTCGCGATCGTGCTTTGCCCGACGTGTTTCTTAGCCGACACTTTCTTGTAAGTCAACAGTCCAGCTCGTTTTTAGCTTTATCCAGGGTTGAAGGCGCCACCCTCAGCTTCTTTGCGACACTTTGGAGGTTGGGGTTCCGCTCGAAACAGCGGGCAGCTCTTGTCGTCGCTGTGGCATCCGGCTATCGAGTTCACTCCGATCCAGCTTTCCTGTCTGTCGACAAAAGTTCACCGAACACTGTTAACACGTTCAACAATTTGCCATTGGCATGACAGTAGTTGATTTCGCTATGCACGAAAATTTTGATGCGTTCTTGACGACATTTTGACATAAACTGCTAATTTCAACATCAAAATCAAAGCATAGCGCACACATCTTCAAAATGAGGGGTGTGCAAAATTGTTTAATGCACGATGAAAGGAAATACGTCAAGTTTAAGTAGACCAAATTTTGATCGGAACACCCTTTATTGATCTAAAGGATAACAATTCTTTTAAGCCACAGATATTGATTCGTTTGGTGGATCGGACTTTTTGCAGGCTCTCCCACGATGTTTTAGTTTCGCGTAGACAACTTTGCTTCAACAAAAACGGTCCAAGCTAGTTCATCAGATAATTTTTGTGTAGTGACACCAGTTTTCAAAATGTTTGAAATTTCATTCTGACCATCAGCACTCAAAACCATTTTGGTTGCTAACTGCAGTTCACCTATAGTAATTACACGATCGAAGTTTAGGGAGATACTCACTCATTTTTATTGACTTTTGATATCAATTTGAGAAAAAGTTTAGGTTTTGTCGGACTTTTGTTCAGAGAGCCGCCACTGTGCATCGTCCAGCTTCAGAGTAAACCACACTCAAACAAATCGAGACGTATTTCCACTTGAAATTTCACGTAATTTCACGTAAAAAAAATCACGTAACATTTATGTGATTTTCACGTAGAATGTGGATTTACGTGGAATTCCACGTGTTTGGAAGTGGACGAAAGTTACGTGCGTTACGTGGAAACAACGTGTGGATTTTTTTGAGTGCAGTACGTTGGTACATCGGATCGGAAAGGAGTCGCAATTGTTACACTCGCGCTCCAGGCAGGGCTCAAGACAATCCATCAGACAATCATTTCTTTATTTATTGGTATGTGTTTGTTTTCTCCCCACATCTTGAGTAGTTTCATTGTCGCTCAATGGTCACCACAAACAGTTGAAAATGAGGTTGAAACCCAAAAGCGAACTATGGTAAAACGCACAACTCTATAGTGCTGACAACAGCTCTCAAATGTGCCAACAAAATACTTTTCCTGTGTTCCTTGCCTAATCCATCCTCACAAAATATCACCCGTTCTAACCTCGTGAAAGATGTTGAATAGCGATACAGCGGTGTATATCGCTTTTCATCTGGCTACGTGTGGTCTTAGCGGTCTGCAAAAAGTTCCAAAACTTAATTAACCAATAGAGTGGGGTACCCTAGCAGAGTAAAATAACAAACCAATATCAAATAAGTTTCAAGTTTGATTATCTCAGATATCATTTTGAACTCATCTGTTATCGCATATTTAGTTACCAACATTGACAAATTTTGCCATCATCTGTTATCATTTTTTTTAAATTGAGCTTTTTAAGATTTTGTTTTAAATTGAGCTTCTCACCAGAAGCACTACTGCAGTTATTAGTGTATGAATTTGATATCATGTTGATAACTTAATTTAATAAAATTATCTCCAGAAATGTGTTAATATCACACAATTTGTTGAGTTAATATTGTGATATACAACGAACATTTTGTCCTTTTTTTGTTATGTTGGCTGTTTATTCAGCCTAATAGATAACATATTTTGTTATCAAACACTGATAACCTGGTATTAGAATTTGTTATCAATTTGGTATAAACCTTTGCTCGGGTAGCGAACATCTTCGCCAATTCATTTCGCGAACTTCTCGCCCATTCATTTCGGATATGAAATTTGCAATCTTTTGTTGAATTCTTTAATTCAATAACTATCACTTCAAATCTGTTTAAACGCAGCACGTTTCATACCCAATTTTTCTAATAAAATTAAAAGATAGAAACAGAATAGATTTAGAATTGAACAGAATTTCTTAATGACGAAAACTCGTAGTTTCCATAGAGGGCATTCAACCTTTGATTAAATTTGATCAAGGTTTCACTTTCTTCAAACTCAAACAGTTCATATGGAAAGGTAAATAATAAAAAACTGTACCCGAAAAGGTCCGATACTAAATATGTATGTATGGTAGCCACCATCCCCTCTAGCCCTTGGCTTGGATGCAGCTCCAGTTAACAGCAAGATCAAATTGGGCCACCGATCTGAATTCGCACTATCGCTGTATGAAGGGCCAAAAACGGAGGGGTGGACCCGTAAGCAGAGACAAAGGTCCGATACTAAATAAGCCAAAAATTCTCTCCTGACCCTACTAATTACTCACATCGCAAAAGTTCCTTAACGTGGCACGTGTTTTGAATCTATTTTCCCTCTCTCTCTCTCACTCCCAGTGTCCTCCATCTACGGCAACCACACGTTGGACAGCGCGAAGTCTAGCAAGGAAAGCAGTTCCAGTCCGGCGAAGGATGGTTCTGATAACCATCTCACGGCCGCCCTCACGCTCATTCCAGGTGATGAAATATCGCACTTTGTGAACCAGTCCCGGATAACGTCTTGCAGCTTTCCCGACCCGAACGTAAAACTGAAATGGCGCAACCCGAAGAATGCCATCGTCAGCGACGGCAAGGGTCGGGTTCACATCGAGCAGCTCGAGGGTTCCCTTTCCCTTGTCTTCGAGGCCATCGTCCGAGCTGACCAGGGCAATTGGACCTGCGAGGCGAACGATGGTGGGGTCGTGCGGAGAAAATCCTTCAAAATGATAGTTAATGGTAGGTGCACGCAGATGAGTTCATAATTCTGCGGTAAAGATTGTTTCGCTTCAAAAGTCGTTGCCGTTTTTTTTATACTCATTACTCATTCTCCTCTTGCAGAGCCAATCTCGTTCCGGGACACCAACACTGTCCAAACTGCAGTCGAAGATAAGGATGCCACCATCCGGTGCGAGGTGAAAGGACACCCGGAGCCGTCCGTTTCGTGGTATTTCAGCGGGCAACCATTGTTTCGTGAGTATTTTCTGGTAGAAAGAATAAAAATTTGATATGCATTTTGCTATCCTCTTTGTTGCAGTTATCATTGGGATTTTTTTCGCCTCTCTTTCCGTTTCTGCATCAAAGAGCGCTCCGTATTTACATCATTAACTTTTTAGTATTTTTATATTTGACTGACTACTATGAGCACGGATTTACTTAGTTTACCTTGATCATGGCAGCGAGCAAAAAGTGAAAGTTCATTCATTAGGTAAAATTTTTATGTTTCCATCCCGCACAAAGACTATTAAGCCGTAAGCCAACAGATTTCGTTCATTTAACTATCAATGCTCGCGATTGGTAACGATCGGAGGGCTAACTTCCATCCAAATTTGTGTTGAATTTCCAATTTGAATTAGTTTCATGTTGCTAAATGTTGCAGATAGCCTCAGATTTGTACAAGTAAGTAGGCTGTGCTTTTGAACGAAGAGGACGCATTATTTTTGCGTCATAGGTACTCATTAATTTTGTAAAATTTAGAAATTATCTTGTTATCGACCGATTTTTTTAGGGTATCTAGCTGGAGCTGCGGGACAGCTTGGTGGTCAATACTAGACCCTTTCCCAACGTCACCTCTACTATGACCAATACCTTAATAGCACTAGCCTATGTTGGCCATTTGAGCACTAGTTGAAGTTTTTAGTATTGAACCGTAGTATTTTTCAAAATTCTAATTTCAATTTTCCCGCGATGATGTTTTGTTATGCAGTCGTAAAATGGAAGCTCCAATTAATACCTAAAATAAAGCCCTCCCAGTGATGTAATGATCTTATTACTACTACATACGGAGTAACTAGATTTCAAAAAAAATATGTAAATTACCAAACAATATTTCTTATTTCTTGACAACTAGTAGTACTGAAATCAACCCTAAAAAGTATTGCAACAATAGTATACATAAAATTTATTATTCATACAGCGAATGATATTTCTAGACAACCCTCAATTGCAATGGTGTGCCTATGTTGGCTAATTACAGCACTGCGGTACATTCTAATAATACTCCTAAGACTTTGAATTAGTATGTAATGAGCTTCCATTTTAGAGTGTGTTATAAGGGTCAATCAGTCAGGCTGTTTTATGCCAATTTACCTTAGTTTTTCGATTATCCAGATTCAAGAGTTCCATGTAAACATACATACCATCTTCCTTCGCATAACATACGGCTCACGGTTTCCATGATATTTCCTGATATGTTGAATTTTACTTGGGCAGCACTCAACTCTTGAAACCCGGAATGGACACTCATTGCCTTGCAGTGATACCTAAGCCACGTGCATGGCTTGAATTCCATCAGGTACTTGAATCTCACAACCACTCACGGCCATGATGGTTGTAAAACCGCATGCAGAGAGTGAGTAATAGAAAAATGAGAAGAGAAAGATTTTTGTATTAGTAGCATGCAGGGTTTATGTGAGATTATTGGTGATATTCTCATAATGAATTTCCGTTTCTCTGACTAAAAAGTTTGAGTCGTTCTAAACTAACTATGAAGGAAAAAAATAAGAAAAAAAATACTTGTCTGAACCCTATATCACAGCCTACTTTACAGCTTGTGATCTAGTTGCTATCTCAAGTATAAAATATTTCGAATAAAAACTAATTCTAAACTTTGAAAAGAACGAGTCTACCCTCTATCGGGTTTATATCCCATTTCTAGGGTTTTTTTTTCATTAGGGCGTATCTACAATTGAGAGATTCTCTCCAGGCTCGCTCTCTTTTATTCATTACAGCGCCATTACAAAACTTACGAGGCATTCTTTAGTACAGATCGAAACACAACAGTGCTGGCTAGCATACTCTACAAATAGTTGAATGAAAAACGTAAAGGTGATTGGTTTATGAATGAAAGAGAGCGAGCCCGGAGAGAATCTCTCAATTGTAGACTCGCCCTAATGAAAAAAAAAACCCAGCATTTTTTTTTTTTATCTAGTTCATTTATTTGGGAGGCTCAATTGCGTTAGCTTTACGGAGCCGATAATTCATTGATTTTTGTATAATGTAATGACTTAATACTAGGATTAGTAGGACTTGGGCCGTTTACTCGCGGTTTACCCGAGGTTAAAACAGGTGACATATTTTTGGGATGGGTTGGAAAGAGGAACATGGAAATAGGATTCTTTAGTCTCATCAGATAGTTGTCGCCAGCACAATAACTTGGTGCGGAATGGTCAGGGCTCCATTTTGTATTCTACCGGATGTGGTTACCATTGGGCGACGATGAGACTCCTCAGATGTCGGAACAAAACAAACACAAACTAATGAATAAAGAAGAACAAAAACACAAGCAGATTAAATTCTTATACTAGACATTTGAAGAAACACATAAATCGATTGCATATAGCACAGATCGCGAGATCCCAACACATCTCTTATAGGAACATAAGGTTGTCTTCCTTGGGCCTCTAGGGTATTCAATAGTTGTGTTCTGGCGGCGTAATTATCCGTGCATTGCCAGACTGCGTGATCGATGTCATCATAACCGTTTCCACACCGGCAAAGATTGCTGTCCACGAGGTTAATTCGGAAGAGATGTGCATCTAACTTGTAGTGGTTGGACATAAGTCTACTCATCACACGGATGAAATCACGGCTTACGTGCAGGTCCTTAAACCACGCCCTCGATGAAACAATAGGAATGATGGAATGTAACAGCCGTCCTAGATTTCCGGTGTCCCAATCGGTTTGCCAACTCGAAAGGGTACTCTGACGTACTAAATGGTGAAATTCATCGTGTGAAATTTGTCTATGATACAAATCGCCTTCCTGGGCGCCCACCTTTGCGAGCGAGTCCGCTTTCTCATTGCCTGGGATTGAGCAATGTGAAGGGACCCATACAAAGGTAATCAAATATGATCTTTCGACCAGCACACTCATCTGTTCCCTTAGTTTTGAAAAAGGAAATAAGATGAGTGCTTACTAGGTTTCGTCGACCGAAGAGCCTCAATCGAACTGAGGCTGTCCGAGAAGATGAAGTAATGGTCTGCGGGCATGTTGGAAATCATCCCGAATGCGAAGTTGATTGCTGCCAGCTCAGCAACATAAACAGAACAAGGTTCCTGAAGTTTGTGGAAGGCGCTAGAGTTTTCATTGAAGACACCGAAGCCAGTGGATCCATTGAGGCGAGACCCATCAGTGAAAAACCTTTTTTCGGAATTGACGTGTTGGTACTTTTCAGTAAAAATACGCGGAATAATAATAGAACGAAGTTGATCCGGAATCCCATGAGATGCTTGTTTCATGGAAAGATCATAATGAATTGAGGAACTGCTATAGGTGAAGTGAGCACGGTCTGGAGTATAGCAC
The DNA here is from genome assembly GCA_034211315.2 of Aedes japonicus. NCBI lineage: Eukaryota > Metazoa > Arthropoda > Insecta > Diptera > Culicidae > Aedes > Aedes japonicus. Next base: position 41,336 of record JASCZW010004813.1, read on the forward strand.
GGAAGACACATATCCGACGATATGTAGTGGTGGTAAATTCTCATAAATCGAGAATGTGTGTTCAGCCCTAACAAATCGAGATTGTGTGTTAGCCCAATACTTTCACAAATTGTTCATTACAAACGCGTTTTTCACTCCACATTTGATTAATATTCTGAGCGAAAGCTCCCAGAACCGATTCTGGAGGGGTTTTACGCCTGCCAGAACTTCAAGACTCATGTTATGCCTTGAGTGCATACAGCCAAGATCAATACGCAGACAACGATATTGAATTCGTTCCAATTTTATAAGGTAACTTTTTCTTGCCGAGAGAAAGCAAAAAGAGCCATACTCTAGAAGAGAGAGAATAGTTGTTTTATAAAGAGTTAAGAGGTCTCCCGGATGAGCACCTCACCATGTGCCACACATTGAACGGAAAAAGTTGATCCTTTGCTGGCATTTTTGCTTCAAATACGTAATGTGGGCATTCCAAGTGCACTTTGAATCAAACCAGACCCCAAGGTATTTGAAAGACAACGATTGAGTAATGTTTTTGCCCAAAAGATTAAGCTGCAGTTGGGCTGGATACCGCTTTCGAGTAAACACTACCAGTTCAGTTTTCTGCGGTGAGAAATCAATCCCCAGACTCCTAGCCCAAGAAGATAGGTTATCTAGGGAATTTTGCAATGGTCCTTGCAAGTTGACGGCATGTGAGCCTCTTAAGGAAACCACACTGTCGTCAGCAAGTTGTCTTAGCGTGCATTGTTCTGCCAAACAATTGTCAATATCTTTGACATAAAAGTTATAAAGAAGGGGACTTAGACATGAGCCTTGGGGCAGGCCCATGTAACTAATTCTGGAAGTTGTCAGTTGTCCAAGTGAAAAGTTCATTTGTTTTTCTGACAGCAAATTGTACAAAAAATTATTTAAAATTCCGGGAAGTCCACATCTCTGCAGATTATCTGACAGAATTTCAATGGAAACTGAATCAAAAGCCCCCTTAATGTCCAGGAATACTGAAGCCAGTTGCTCCTTGTGCGCAAAAGCCAGTTGAATATCTGAGGAAAGCAGCGCTAGACTATCATTTGTTCCTTTGCTCTTACGGAACCCAAACTGTGTATTTGATAGCAAGTTATTCGATTCGACCCAGTGATCGAGCCTTCGAAGGATCATTTTCTCCAACAATTTCCTAATGCACGAAAGCATAGCAATCGGACGGTATGAGTTATGATTAGACGCTGGTTTGCCAGGCTTTTGAATGGCTATCACTTTGACCTGTCTCCACTCAGGCGGTACGATGTTGTTTCGAAGTAAGGAATTAAATAGGTCTAGCAAGCGTCTTTTGCGATATCTGGGAGATTTTTCAGAAGATTGAATTTTATCATATCGCTTCCGGGGGAGGAGTTGTTTGATGAAAGAAGAGCCATAGAGAATTCCAGCATTGTGAAGGGTCTGTCCAGAGAGCCGCCACTTGGAGACGTTTCTCGAAAAATATGTGTTGCTGGAACAGAATCCGGACAGACCTTTTTCGCGAAATCGAATATCCATCGGTTGGAGTATTCATTACTCTCATTAGTAGATGAGCGGTTACGCATGTTGCGAGCCACCCTCCACAAGGTGCCCAAGTAACACACAAAACATCTTTTTAAAATGATGTGTAATTGTTTGTATTATAAATGTATTGTAAACGTATTGCAAAACATGTCCAATTTGGAGCGGTTTGCCACTCTAGTATTCTAAATATCACTCTGACAAACGGTCGAGCTAAAAATACTTTTTTCACTGCTGCAAGTGATAAATACTTTATTATTGTTTTTTAAAACATGGTTCCATACATTTATAATACACATAAAGGACAAGATTTTATGGGCAGTTCTAAATGCTGTTGAAATTACATTACAACAATCATGTTTTGCAAAACGTGCTCTTTTTCCTCATTACGATGAATTTGTGGTGCAAGATTGTGGTTTCACTGCCAACGGGAAGCATATAAAAAAACTCAGAGTTTATTTTTCAACTATCTGAGATGGCTTAGAAGAGAAGCTACAAACCTATCACGCTAAAGATTAGTGTTCAAATCCCACGCTTGGCGATATAATTTTTTGTATGATGGTAATTTTTTTCCATATCATGTTTTATAAGGCATCACATTTTGCGCTTTTTGCGTCATATTATAGTATGAAATAAAGTATTAAACACCTAAATTTAAAAGCTTTTTTTGTAATTTAACAGTACTTTTAACTAGTTTAATACAAGCTGTGTAGCTTGGGTGGTCATTGAGGTTTCTCGTGAGAGTCCCTCGACAAAATTTCGCCAATAACCGCGTTTTTTTTATTTGAGAAGTTGTTTGAGCTGTGTTTCCAGCTTTGAATATTCCTCGAAGTAAGTGGAAGTCATGTGTCTACGAAAAGCTTTGAAAGCGTCAGATTTTTGTGAATACAATTTTGTGCATTCATCGTCCCAGCCAGGTGTGGCTGGTCTCGCTGAAGGGTGCACTTGGAATTTTTCTTTTGTGCTTCCAATGAACTTTTGTAGATCAGATCGGCAAGGAATCGATATTCTTCTAACGGTGGAAGTGTATCGACGGATTCAGTACCGATGGTTACCGCCGTTGCATATTTTTGCCAATCGATGTTCCTTGTTAGGTCGAACGGAACTCGAGATGGCTCTGAAGGTTGAGGGCCACACTTAATTGAAATGATAATCGGTAAGTGATCGCTACCATGGGGATCATTGAGAACTTTCCACAGGCAATCCAATGAAAGCGATCTTGAACAGAAAGATAGGTCGAGTCTGCTTTCTTGAGCAGGAGGTTTAGGTATGCGTGTCGCTTCACCAGTGTTCAAAATTGACAAGTTGAAATCGTCACATAAATCCTAAAAGATAGCCGCCCTATTGTCATCATATAGGTCCCCCCACCCAGTACCATGGGAATTCATGTCACCCAGAATCAATACAGGGGATGGTAAAATAGAAACTAAATTCCAGAGTTGACTGCGGCTAATAGAAGTTCGAGGAGGAACGTAAACTGAAGCTATGCAAAGATCTTTATTTTTTGCAGTTACTTGACAAGCGACGATTTCGACGCCTGAAAGAGCTGGTAGGGAAATTTTATAGAAAGGGTAGCACTTTTTGATCCCTAAAAGCACTCCTCCATAAGAATCGTCTCTATCCAGGCGTATAATGTTAAAATCGTGGAAGTTGAGTTCATTGTCTGAAGAAAGCCATGTTTCACAAAGAGCAAATACATCACAATCGGAATTGCGAACTAAAAATTTGAACGAGTCTAGTTTAGGCACCAGACTACGGCAGTTCCATTGTAGTACAGTGATCATATCTCCGACCTGATTCGATGAATTATCCATCGAAAGATATGATCGATGCAATGAGGGGCCAAGAAACAGTCAATTGCTTAAGGTTTGATTCCAATGTCGGAAGCAAGGCAGAAACAAAGCTTCTAAGAGGGTCTTGAATATTGAACATGTCTAAAATGAATGCCAAAATGTCCGAAAAAGCTACCAATCCTCTATCGGACTTGGATTCCTTTTGAAAAGATTGAGGAGTAGCATTTTTATTGTTATTATTCGTTTTAGGCAATGGCGGAAAGTCCTTACTGCTACCAGGAGTTGGTGCAATAGGAACCCTCGGTTTTACAATTTGTTTCCCATTTGCCTGGAAATTTTGCAATCTTTTGGAGGTGACTTTTGTTACCTTGCGGCGCACTTTCGGAGAAGAACGTTTCCTTTTCGAGGCTCCGGGTGCGTGTACCACCGAAGAGTCACCTTCATCAGATACGTCAGAGTCCGATTCTTCAGCTGACAAAATCGAAAATTGGTTTTCGTCTTGAGCGGCTGTTGCAGACTTAAGCATTTCTGCATATGTCTGCCTGGAGCGTCCAGTAATGGAACGCTGCACTTTATCGGATTGCCATTTGTACCGTGGGCACTGCTGCAAAGAGTGAGGATTCTCACCACAATAAACACATTTCTGCACAGCTTGTGTGCAAGAATCCTCAGTGTGGTTTTCACCACACTTGCCACAACGGAATTTGTTTCCGCAATGACTGGCAGAATGTCCCAGTCTTTTGCAGTTGGTACAATTATATACCCTTGGTCTATACAGGCGCACCGGGAAAAAAGCTCCATCCAATTTAACATAATTTGGGAGAACAGAACCGGCGAAGGACACCCGAAACGAGTCTGAAAGTTGATAGACCTTTTTTTCGTCGTGCAACGATGCTGAATGTAGTTGTTTTACATCCAGAATAGTTACAAGTTCACGAGCGACTTTAGAGTTCTTGAAACAGCCAGAAGCTCGTTTCAGGTCCTCGACCGTCAGACTCGTATCGGAGACAACGCCATCGATCTCCACATCTCGTGAAGGGACATACACACAGTATTCGATATTGAATACTTCGTGGTCAGCAATCTTATTAGCTATTTCATAGTTCGGCGCTTCTACACGCAGTCTATTAACCCTCTCTTTATGTATAGAGACACCAGGATACTTACGCAGCAACTCTCTTGAAATGTCGAGAGTTTTCAACGGTTTATCTTTGGGCCGAAAAAAGACAACCCATGGTCCCTTTGAGAACGGATGGTAGTGCTTTATGCGTGTAACTTTGACCTCAGGAGAGGTTATAGTTATGCACAAGAAAAAACACAATCACACAAAAAAAAACAATCAAAAGCAAGAAAAAAAAGAAAAAAAAAATACCTTCACCAATCAATTTAATTAAATGCTAACAAAAAACGTGTTGCAAACACCATGCAGCATAAAAAAAAAAAAAATTATGCGAAAAAAAAAATAAACTTATAATTAATGGCAATAATCGGGCCTATAACCCTATTCAATTTTATCGTTTCTCCCCTCTACGGGGGAGAGACAAACACGCACGCTGCTGCCAAGCAAAACAACACAACAATAGCTGTTCCCTTTGCACTGAGCTATTCAATTATATTTAGCCGGTGAACAACCTTCGCCGATCGACTGGATAGCAGCACGTAGAACAGTTGCCTGCTGCTATGATGAACCTTTATTGAGATCGATGATTTAACTAGAAATTAGAAGAAGAATTAATATCTTCCATTTAATTCCAACTACCTTTGCTTATCTTCGACAGATACGCGTATTTCGTCTACAATGTGCAGACTTCTTCAGTGTCTCGTACTAATAACTCGACTGCCGTCTGCAGTCTGCACATTGTAGACGAAATACGCGTATCTGTCGAAGATAAGCAAAGGTAGTTGGAATTAAATGGAAGATACTAATTCTTCTTCTAATTTCTAGTTACAGGTATTCCACTAAACAGCTCAAACCCTCTAGGATTCATCGATGATTTGTTTTCAATAAAGATGCACTGTTGCACTATACTAGAGTTCGGTTGCACTCTACCAATTAGATCCGATTAGCGGTCTAAATGGCGAGCTTCCATCCTTCGAGCACTACCAACACTCAACACTTGAAAAAACCACACGGGGAAAAAAAAACCACTTATGCACGGGTGTTCTGGTGAGACACGGCACGTCTTGTCCGGCTCAGCGCTCGATACGGAATGGACCCTAGATTTGTTCTTCCATTCTATTTTTTTAACGTGAAGGATACAATCTCATCTCCTCGAATTACAACCTCCCAAAAACTTGGAAAAAAAGCGGCCGGATTGATTTGCTGTGTTTGAACTTTGCAAAACAATAACCCTAGGATATTGTACATGATTCATCACTGGATATAAACCACATGGAAAGATTTATTCTTCTGCTTCAAACGGTGTTTCCTAAGCGGACCCTCCGTGTCCTATTTCTGATATACCTGCCTGTCATCATCTGTCTTAAGTAACACTTTTACGTGACTATGTGCTTCACTTAGAATAGTCAGATTATTACCCCGATCAAAACATTCATCCTTTTCAAAGATGTTGCAATTATATTTACTTATTATACCATTAGCAAAGAAGGTATTTTGGGAGATGAACCAGCCCAGAGCTGAAAACCTCGATAATCAAGGAACTAAAAAAAGGTATTTTGATTACTCATTCCATAAAACAAATTGATAAACAACAACATAAGTTGCCACGAAAATGAAAAGTGTAATTTCAGTCGTTTCCTTAAGATTGACAGTAAAAAGTCTAATAGTGAATTACGACGTTACCCGCGAGTATCACACCTGATGTAAGTGCCTTTATATAAACGTTCTACGACGTGGCAGTGAAAAAATGACGAGAATATGTGATACTTTCACTACTGGTCAAATTCTTGGTCTCACATGCGTGCTTATAGCGATAACCGTCGACAAGGTGGCAAATTTGACCCACGAGAGGGATCTTATTTTCGACCGATATTGATATTAAGAGTGTCCCAAGTGCTTTGCTCTCTGATGTGGCAAGCTATGTTCCTGAACTATTTTAAGTTGAACTGAAATTAGGGAAAATTGTGTTTCTGGTTTGTCACAAGCAGATTACTGCCATATGCTGTGCTACTTGAAAAAAAAACAGTTTTGAAGTTTGATTAAGTGTTGGCCTTTTGAGGAGGATAATTTTGAGTGCGAAACGAAAAAAAAAGTAGACCAGTGTGTACACGCCAGGGAATCCTTTTGCTCAAAAGTAGAGAAAGGTCAACAACTCTAGCCTATAAAGAAAGCATTGGCTGGTTCTGTGGCTTCGATCGGAAGAAAACATTGAAATACTTCACTGTTTCGCTTGACGTATGATCAGTCAAAAAGTGAAGGTGATACTGCATCTCAAATTGGAAAATATTTCTACGTTAACCATTTTACTAGTGGTGCCGATACTGTCGAAAACACAATACAGCTGTGTTTCGGAGTACAACACATCCTCTCGTCTACAGGCTTTGAGCTGCAGAAGTGGTCGTCGAATTCGTCCGAAGTATTGACACACATTCCAGACAACCTGAAAATCTGATCGGTCGATTGTTATAGTTGACGAAATTCAAGGTTCCGTCAGAACAATTGGTTTACTGTGGCACCCTTACTCCAAAGATCGCTTCGAGCAGTGGACCGCAGATCCAGCCAGAACACCGCCTCTTCGCCCTTATGGTATTTTTTGATGAACGATTCTAAATTCCGGCAGGCGTTTCGTACAATAAATTTCCCCGTTCACGGTCAGTCCTGAGCGAAATAAGAGCGGCTTTGACATTCCCTTCTCCACTTTTGATTGTTATTATTTGTATTCTCCCCAGCGCGGAAGTAAAGATCTTTGATGAAGTTAGCAGAAGCAGATAATTTCTCATCTCCATGCGAAGCGCTAGGAGTGGACAGTAATAAGCTGCTTCTGCTAACTTCATCAAAGATCGTTACTTCCGCGCTGGGGAGAATACAAAAAATAACAATCAAAAGTGTAGAAAGCCCATAATGGGGGAATCCATTAATTCATTAAATCATATGTCCATTTGCACCACTCACCGTCGTTTTCTCCGAGATCTATAAGTTATAGTATGACGAGAAGAGCAAATGTGCGAAATAGGCGGTGCATGCTAAAAATAAACCCAACAGCGGGAGAAAATTTCTCACTCGTGTTAGGCAGTATTAGGAGACGGACAAATCGCTAGAACTAGAAACAAGCAATAGGTAGTATAAGAGCCCGATCGGTTGCATAATCTTTTGTCAGTCAAGGGGATTTCCCCCCTTGCCTATCCTGCATGGGGTAGTATGACAAAGGGTTATGTTGCTCGTATACTACCGTTCAAATGCCCTCCGCTCGTTTTCAATCTTGTATTCTTTCAATTTTCAGAGCCTGCCGTTACTCTATACGGAACTATCAATACACACTTTCTCTTCACGTCTAGCTGTTCTAGCAATAAAATTACTGTCCGCTCCTAGCGCTTCGCATGGAGATGAGAAATTATATGCTTCTGCTAACTTCATTCCCTTCTCGCTGATTGTCAGCCACAGCAGTACCTTCTTGTGGAACTTGGTGTTTGAAATGAACTTCACCTCGGAGCGCACTGCCGTCGTGGGGGAAGTAAAATACGAAGTGCCCTGCCAGTCGTTGCCATACAGGGTGAGATAAGTCTCGTCGTCAATCACCGTCAATCGCGATTGGCTGGGAAAATCGAGTTGACCATCTTATTCAGCCGCTTCCGCTGCGTCATTGACTGCAGCTTCGAAACCAGTGGACGCGAATTCTGCTTCCTGACATGTATATTTATGTTCACCGGGTACTTTTTCACTATTTGGCCGGTTGAACCGACCTTCCGGCCAAGCTTTTCCCTCGGTCTTCCTCTTCAGCATCCTTTGGAGCTTCTTGAAACTCAGGGTCGCCGGCCGTCTGGAACCAAGTTTTCTTTCGATGCTCTGATTGTTGACTAATAGTGCCAAGATGTTGTAGATGCTGAAACCGGTGTAACTGGCGTCCACAAAGTGCCGCACAATGTCCGTTTCCAACGAGGCAGGGTGCCGTCCTTAGAACGTAAACACTTCTGAATGGAGTTGCTCCAGTGTTTTTTTCATCATGGTTAGAGCTGTCAAATTTTGTCTGCTGACTCAGAGGTTACTAGGATTGATGCTGCGTGGGTAGTTTCGTCAGTGCGGGTGAAGGTAAATCCATGAAAAATCGGCAATTTTCGTCCATTTTTTTAATGCCTACGTTGCATTGATATTGCGATTTATCCATGAATGCTTACGAGCATGTAGCTACATGAGAAGTGTTGGAAAAAATGGTATCGTCACAAGCCCTTTCCTAACAGCCAAATCCCGAGTAGCTTCTATCCAAACCCTGTCGATTCCTCGTCTAGAGCTTTGCTCTGCTGTGCTTCTCAGCTCAGTATCAGACCGTGATGTTTAGCCTGAAGGTAAATACTAATGTTTATTTGTGGTCTGATTCGTCTACAACAGTTTCGTGGCAAACCGTTTCGCAGAAGTGCGCCGTCTTACGAACAGTAGCATCTGGAATCACATTGCAGGTCTGGAGAACCCGGCCGATCTCATCTCGAGGGGCGTCGATCCCAACGAACTTGTCAACAATGCACGATCCTGGAAAGGGTCCACCATGGTTAAAGTCCGCTTTAGCTGAGTGGCATAGTAGTTTCTATTCTCAGACATCCATGATTTTCCAACCGAAGTATTTGAGTTTAAATTTGCACGATTGCAGCCATCACCTGGATCCCAACCATCACTCGCTCTTCGTCAATAATGAGACTCACTCGTATTGCTGCGTGTTGTCGCAGGTTTGTGCGATATTGCCTGGCTCGGATCGTTGGATGCAACTGGTAAGCTATTCCGTACCGTATCAGCAGAACATTTCCAATCACAAGAAAACCTTGTGAAAGTTGAGCGAGGTGACTGTTTAGCCTGCAAATTGCTACTCTTCAAGACAGATACGATGCAAGTCTCAAGAAGTTACCTGCGCAATGCCTTTAAATGCCTCAATTCATGATGGTCTATTCTTGGTCGGTGGTCGGTTGAATCATTCTTTATCCGATAATAATAACATCCAATGTTATTGCCTGAAGCCCTCCCGTTCCCCTCACTGCTCGTCGATTTGGTGCACAAGCAACTTCTCCATGCTGGTCCGCAAGCGTTGTTCGCTCACATCCCTTGAAAAATATTGGCCACTGAACTTCCGGAACCAGAATTGCAGGTAACCAAAGTAAACCAAATCAAAATAACAACCTAAAGCCTGTCAACGTTAAATATCGGACACTTTACCCTCAGTGTAGATTTTGAATTACTGCATGGATCCCTAAAACGTTTCACTTATATGAAAGCTGATACTATCCACTAAGTTTCGTAGTACAACATGCTTACATTCTTCAAACATTCAGTAAAATGACGTTGAATCAAGTGGAAGTGCGCAAACGCCTTTTTTACGAATGTCAGCAATATTCAAATTTATCGGTACGTCAAGAAACTAAAACTACCGAAAAGTACCGTGTTTTGTTTTGGCAAATCATTTGACCAGTGCTTGACTGTGGATGGGAAGGTTGGAAGTGGAACAAATTGAAAAGTATGCTCCCGACAAATGAACAAGAAAAACCCCAATCTTTCTGTGCGAAATGTGACTCGCAAAGTTGGGAAGTCAAAATCATTCGTACAAAACGCGGATTAAAATCAACCGTTTCTCATGTAGATATAACTCTATTATCGTTAAAGGAACAATCGGTTTTATTGATTTATGTGTGATTTATTTTTTGCTGCTATTATTTTGGTGTACGAAATTTACCGCGAATAGGCTTTACTTCGGTTGACTATCAAAAAACGAACCAAAAGTAAAAATAACATCAGTTTGCGATATTTTCTCATGAAAGACATGTCTCGTTGAATTGTATGGTTCTTAGCAAGCGTCAAATTGAAAAAACCTTTTTTTTTGTCTGAATCTCGATGAAAATGGAACCACTAAACTTATTAAAACCTGTAATAAATCAACAATATGAAAGCTTGTTCTTTAGAATTGGATATGATCTTAGTTTCTGGAAGGAGATTCTTTGAACACCTTTAAGTTTCTAGTTTTTGTTCCTGGGAAAGTATCGACTCACTTAGAACAGTAGAATTTTTGATACCAAAGCTTGAAACCATGATTATCTTCAAAAGTGGCGACTTCAGCAAACTTGTTTAGAAGGTCAATGGCTTCGGGGAATAGGTGAGAAACTTTCCCTACATGACACTAGTTTGGCTGTTGAAGAGTTAACTTTTTACGGATTTTATATCGTGAGTTTTTCAGAAGGTCAAGAACTTTCGAAAAGTTCGGAATTTTCTCTTCACGTGCCGCTAGTAAGCTTGTTTAACAGCGTTTTGTGTGTGGAGATTTTTTTATTTTTTAACCCCAACCTCCAAGAACATTTAAAGAACTAAACCACGACTGTTTTTTTTTAAATGGTTACAAAAAAATTACCACACCAATGAGAAAAAACCTTTTGGTTAACATTTGATATCACTTTCACTTTTATTAAAAACACCATTTAAAAAAACTTTTTTGAGCGCATTAGTAGAATTGTGATTGGGAAACTAGGAGAATTTAAAATCATCCCTTCATTTGATCACTTTTTAAAAATAAAAAATTAAACAGTGAAACACTTTTTTTCCAAATTTTTCAAACGCGAGCAAATTCCTTTAAATTCTACTAGAAACTTATCTCTTGACAGATAAGCCTATTTCTTCTGCTACTAACAGACTTTTTCAGTGTCGAGTGCTCGATATCATTCGATATCACTTTCTGTCGAAGAAAGACAAGTTCTCATTTATTCTAAACATAGATAATGATGAAGAAAGAAAACGTCTTCTTCCCGCAAAATTACACCCTTGTTCGATTGACCAGCGAGACAAGAACCGGAAAATGTAAATATCATCAGTTTGCGACTAGAAATGAGAAGAAAAATTAGTATTTTCCATTTAATTCCAACTACCTTGTTATTAGTACGAGTCGAGTTATTAGTACGAGACACTGAAGAAGTCTGCACATTGTAGACGAAATACGCGCATCTGTCAAGATAAGCAAAGGTAGTTGGAATTAAATGGAAAATACTAATTGTTCTTCTCATTTTATAGTTACAGGTATTCCACTAAACAGCTCAAACTCTGTAGGATTCATCAGTTTGCGATTTTTTCCTCACGGAAGACATGAAGACATGAAAATGGAGTCACTAAAATTTGAGAAAACCTGTTTGGAATTGACAAGTTGGTAAATCAACAACATGACAGGTTGTTCTAACAAATACGATATGATTTTGGCTTCTGTATGGAAATTCTTTGAACACCTTTAGGTAAGTGCTTCTCGTTAGTGTTCGTGGAGTTTTGAACTTGTTGAAGAATGTTAAATTAACATAAATAATTCAGTTAAAAACCTGTCGATACAATGCTGAAGCAAGTCTCACAATGTGCTTTTGATTATGGGATTGGATGGGATCAACTAAATTCACTAATCTAGTTTCAATTCATTGGGATTCGCAAAATGTTGTCGGCAACAACCATTTGACTTACCAGCGAAAACAATGCTGCCAATGTATAAGGTATAAGGAACATGCAATGCAATTAAATTGATTAATAATCGGATTGAATTCTCATCGCTACACCAAGTGCCAACGAAAACACGCATTTCGTAACCAAAATCGTATTTTGATAACCTACTACGATTCGGGAGCAATACAAGCTTTGGGCGGAACTGCATTCCTCTAAAACGGCTTCCATCGTCCGTGAAATAAAGCTCGGGTCGGAAGAATCACCACCGATACAAAAGATTCATTAAATGTTATTTATTCACAAGGGCCTTTTTATTCAAGCACCATTACGCCCAAATCTCACGTTACTCCTGCATTTCAACATTGATTGATATCGATAGCATAAGAGCGATAACATTATTCATGATTGTAACGCCACGTCTGCTTCTCCATTTTCAGCGCCGAATGCAAAATACACAATGCTCGCTGATGGATTGCTCATCAAAAGGGTATCCAAGGACGACAGCGGCGAATACACGTGCAAGGCGTTTCAGGTTTCCTCATCCGGGAGCAGCTTCGAAGAGAAAACGATCCGGCTCAATATCAAACGTATGTCGTCTGGACTCGGACGAGTCTTAAATAGCATTCAATTAACGTGGAAATTTGATTCTCCATTTAAACAGACAAGCCCTACTTCCAACGGCACCACAGAGGTTATTCGTGGGGCAACGTCACCTATGGCTACGTGGGTGGAGCGGTGAATTTGACCTGTGATGCCATTGCGGAACCGCCGGCCACCTTCACCTGGTCGGCCAGTAATAAAAAGTTTTCCCACAAAAACCACATCATCTACAGCGAGCAGCATGTTTCGATGCTGCAGGTAAGTGCCATTTTCCTGCTCTCTTTGTGTACTTTTCTGTGAAAGACAGTGGGTTCAATGGGAAAATGTTGAACTCTATTTTATTTTTTTTTTCCATGTATTCAAGCATAATATTCTTACATCATCATCCTAACAAATAGTGATTAGGGAAAATGGGAGAAAAAAATACCTGATGACAAAGATTAATCTAACAGGAAAAGAAGTTTATTCATGTTCATTGTTCCCCGAAGAAGAAGAAGGCCTAGATCGATCAAGACATCTGAAGGTGGTTATGAAAAAGCTAGGTCTTTTTTTTCCTGTCTTCGGTAGGTTTATCTAAGGTTACCTTTCGCCAAAATCCAGAAAAATCTTTCCGACAAAATTTAAGCTATCCTTCGGTGTCTCGATCTTTCGGTTAGTATCTTTCAAACGCAGCAATTTCCTTTGCACCAGTACCGTTAAACTTACATTAAACTCAAACTTGTCAATCGTTCTAAAGGAACCAGAAGCCTTCCCAAGTAACATTGCAAAAACCATCCTTTGAATTTTATTAAAGTTTTGTGACAGCCACTACAGGGTGCGGCAGAAAATAATGCGAAAATGTTCAAACTTGAGTTTTGGGTTAATTCGTGTAGCTAGTGACTAATATCTGTCGAAAGTGTATTTGTTTATGTTTACTTTCAAGTGCATCCAAACATTCTATTGGTTTTATTGCAAATTCGTCAAAATGTTCGCGAAAGGAGTGTTCACCAGTTTGTTGCTCGCCCAGAAGAAGCCGAAAGAGATTCTCAAGGTGGTAGGGTGCCATTTGGCAATAGTTTACCGCATAAAAAAGTCCCTGCAGAATGGTCCGGGAGCGGACGTCCGCGCTTTGCACGCACGCCGAACGTGATCAATTCGGTCAATGCGATCAATGTCGGAGGACTACGCCCGGTAGGCATGCTCTGGCTTCTGGCGTCGGCTCGAGGACGTTATTAATAAACATGGAGGACACCTTGAATATTTTTTTAATGGACTTTATAAACATAACTGCACTCAAAAATGATGATATTATTGATTGAATTAGTTGAAAATGGGATTTGAAAGATATCGAACAAATTTTCGCCATGCACGTGCAAAATTTTGATGCGTTGCTTCTGTTCCTTCGAAGACATATTGATAACTGAAGTACTAATCTAAAAATCAAAATAACGGCATGCTACACGCACACGTTTTCAAAATAAAGGGTGTGCAAAATTTTAAATGCACGATAAAATTAAATGCATCAAGTTTAAGTCGACCAAATTTTGATCGAAACACCCTTTAATAACGCTCAAAACCTGACCACTTTTCGTGACGGTCGCAATGCGATTTTTTTTATTAATTGTACTCAATTTTAGAAAACGAAGGCGTAGTCCTACGTCAAAAGCTCTAATGTCCAAATAGAATAAACTATGGATCTGAGATATTCTGACTTTTTTGAAAACAAACATATTTTGAGCCTTTACAGCTTTCAGGAACCTCTACATATCACTCTACACTCAGAGTCAAAAATTACCCAAGACTTTGACACGCTACCAAAACTTTATTTTTGAACTGATTTTTAATATCTTGGCCTCACATGAAAGGTATAGATTCTGAAAACGACATGATGGGTGGATTATTTTTAAATTGTCCATTTTGGGCCCCAAGTTCCGGTGCACACCGGTTCCGGTATGCATCCGAAGAGGACAATTAATTATGGAGCCCCAAGATTTTTTACCATTCGACGGCTCAAAATTCATGGTTTTGAATACAAACGTAGTGCCAATGGTCATTCATGACTAAACCTATTTTTTTTAAAACATGCATCTTCTTCTTTTATAGCATTTCAACCCGTTTGCTTTCACAATTTGCCTATTGCTTGCTGTCCACTTAGTGTTCTAAATGCACTTCCACATTTAATAATTGAGAGCTTTCGATGCCAGGTACAATTTTTGCATTTGTATGTTTGTGTGGCAAGTACAACCATACCGTATGCCCAAGGAGTCGAGAAATTTTCCTTAATGAAAAATACGTTTACCAGTCCGGGAATTGAACCCAGTCGCCTCCAGCATGGTGTTGTTTTGTAGCTGCACCTTTACGCACTGACCTAAGAAAGGACATGCATTTTGGATTCAAATTAATAGTAATGGCGAAGTTTGATTGCGTGGTCCAGGACGATGGAATTTATCTGCGCGAGTGCCTACAAAAATGTCTACTGCCTTTTCTGAAGCAACACAATTGTTCCGTTCTATTTTGGCCATATTTGGCATCTTGCATTTTGGAAAAAAAGACCATGAAGTAGTACAAATGTAAAGACTGTATTCGATGAAATTTGGACACACAAAATAGGTCATCAACAATTTTCCTTGAGCACGATTCTTTTCAAACTTTCTGGTAATGAAGTATTACTAAATGGTTAAGTTTTGACATCATTGGTTTATTGAACCTCTTCTCCCAACCCAAGTGCCCGCACCTCTGCCTTGACCCCTTTCATCTAATTTTGGGCAATGATAGAACCGACTTGCTTACTTACTTTTAACCACACTTTCTTTAGTTCAAGTTCATTTTCTATCAGTTTTGGAGTTTTAACTAGCTTTGCCTTCATGATTGCCCAAATTTTTTTCAATTGGGCGAAGTTCCGGAGTGTTTGGAAGGTTGACGTCTCTTGGTACAAAAACTACATTATTATCTTTGTACCAGTCTAAGACGGGCCGGGCATAGTGGCAAGATGCCAAATCCGGCCAAAACAGTGTCGGGCCATCGTGAGATCTCAAGACTCAGTGAAGAAGGGGACAGGAGTCGTTTTTGGAGGCATTCGTCCTTGTAGATTTGTCCGTTGACGGTCCCAGAGGTGATGAAGGGCTGACTCATTTTGCCACATCCGCAGATCGCTTGCCAGTCAAGGAATTTTTTGGCGAATTTCGACAGTTTCTTCTTCCGTACACTCTCCCGAACGGCCAACTTAGAGGTGGCGACGTAGTGTTCCTGTCCTGGCATTTGTTTGGTGTCGGCTTTAATGTAGGTCTCATCGTCCATCACAATGCAGAACGGTTTTGTGAGCCACTCCCTGTATAGTTTTCTTGCACGAGTTTTGGCCACCGAGTTCTGTTTATCGCTCCGGTTCGGTGCCTTTTGGACCTTGTACACATGTAATCCAGAACGTTTCATTGTTTTCTGCACAAAACAAACTGAAACTTTCGCCTTTTTCGCGACATCCCTGATCGAAATGTTGGGATAACGCTTAAATTGGTTCAATACCATCCTGGCCTTCTCCGGATTTGATGTGCCACGTTTTTTGCCACTACCATTTTCCGCTTGGTTGTCTTACGGTTCTTGAACGTTTTGATCACATGAGATATGTTTGAATGTGCGATTGCGAACTGGTTTCCGATCCATCGATGAGAAGCGTTTGGGTTTTCGAAATGAGTGCCCAAAATTTGTTGGCGCACTATTTCTTCATTCGAAGCCATCACTGAAATCACCCGACCGATTTTCACGAGACTCATTACACAATTGACACAACACAATGAAATACATTTAGTTAAAATTTCAATAATTTTTACCCACACGCTAAAAAGTTACGAACAATTGCGTGTGTACAAATTTCATCGAGTACAGTCTGTAGCTTTTTAGTGTTCTCTTCTTTCCCTCTGGAACGTAATCGTCGTATAGATTGTTACAAATTATGCTAACGGCCTTATGTTTTTTTCATTTTTTAGAAGGTTCGGCCAATCTATATTTGTTAATTTTCTGTTAGTTTCAGCATGGTTTATGTTTTTAAAATCGTAAACAAGTTCCTAATCAGTATCATCTGGACTTTGTCTATGAGAATCTAATAATAATGAATATTCGATAGCAGTATGAAATTTTTCATTCATCCATAGTGGGTCTTAAGCTTCATCACTACTAAAATCTGCAGTACAATTAGTAAATACAAAATCTTAAAAGCAGTTAAGCTGGTTCCCAACATGATAAATTTGATGCAGTACTAGGTCCTAGGCTGATTTCATCAAAACTAAATTGTGATGTTTCATCTTCACCTACAATTGGAAGCAGTGAAGATTCTTTATAGCTATCGTGAATAAAATCAACTGTTTTCTGGTTGAAATCACCATAAATGTGAACCTTGGTTTTTTTTTAAATTTTAAATCTAGATTCCGCGATATTGAAAAATTTGTCTTATGAAGCTTTTTTAGCCGTATGTGGAGGAAAGTAATTAGATAGAAAAAGAAGAAGTTCATCATTTATCATTACTTTTACCCACACGTCTTCAAATTCTCGATGTTTTTCACTAGGTATTATTTCTGCTTGGAGGTTTGCATTGACGGCAATAAGCACACCACCATACGATTTTTTCTCTGAGAACGTCAAATCATGGTCACTTCTAACTACATTAAATTTGCTACCGGAAACTTCCTCACTTTTGTTTTCATCAGACCAACTTGATTCAGTTCCTAATATAATATAGTATAGACAACCGTTAATTTGGACAGTAAACTTTTCAGTTAATTCTATTTTATTATGACTCACTATACTAACTTATAGAACAAGGAATTACCTCATGTGGATCAGCTTATCCACGAGGATCATATTATAAGCTATCCACGAGCATTTGCGTTGTACGCGTATATTTATGATGGTTTTAATGTGTTCATCAAAGCATGCCGTACGTTTGACTGTCATCTTTCGTTTGATTCCTTGTTTGCACGGTTTTAATTATTCGTTTTCAAATCGTCACGCATTGAAAAAGACGTAAAAATTCGTATTTTCCATTTAATTCCAACTACCTTTGCTTATCTTCGACAGATACGCGTATTTCGTCTACAATGTGCAGACTTCTTCAGTGTCTCGTACTAATAACTCGACTCATTAGTACGAGACACTGAAGAAGTCTGCACATTGTAGACGAAATACACGTATCAGTCAAGATAAGCACTTCAAGTTTTATTTGTTCATTTCAAAATGGCAGCCTCTTGCTGAGATGCACGCTTTGAAACGTTTCGGAAAATTATCCCGATTTTTCCCAAACCTTTAAAAGAGACGATTTTAGATGTTCTAGTGATTTATGTCGTGTACTGCAGGCTCTTGACTTCAAGATGGACCACTCCAAATAGTCCGTCGGATTCAAATACGGTGAGTTAGAAGGCTATTCATCTTTCGCTTAAGAAATGCGTTCGCAAAGACTAATACTCTTTTTTGCTCCATGAGCCGGCGCCCTGTTTTGATGAAAAATCTTTTCATTTTTGCTGAAATGCTGCGATGCCCAAGAAGCTACTGTGTTAGTTAGTAGCTTCTGATATATCGCTTGATTCACTTTCACCCCCTTGTCGATGAAGATCAAAGGGGTTTTGCCGGAATGAGTTATTCCAACCCAAACCATGACAGAAGCGGGATGATGGCTCCTCGAGATATTTCCATGATTTTCGGAAGGAGCAGGAAGCAATTGCTGATCATTTTGGAGGTTATGATGTTGCTCGATTGTGAACATTTTTTCATCGGTGAACAGCACTGGCCGATAACGGCTCTCGGAAAGAATCTTAGCTTTTCTCAACCGGTTTGCTTTGATAGTGTCATTCAAGTTGTGATTCTTGCACAGTTTATATGACTGAAGCTTCAAATCGTCGTGAAATATGGCTTCAATGGAAGATTTGGAAAGTTTCAGTGATTTTGCCAACTATCGGATGGAAATCAAAGAATTTCGCTTGATTTGTCGCCGGATAATCTCGCGCAGTTGTGAAGTCCGAACGGTGCGCTTTTTTCCCCTCCCTACGCGGTCATCTAGCGTTTCAAGCTGCTGGTATCGTTTTATTGCGTCACTCACTGTATATTTTGCCACATTTAGGGTCTTTGCAATCACAGAAACAGTTTTTCCTTTTCGAAAAAGATCAATTAAACCTGCGCGCAACTCATTCGGCTTCATTTTGAATGAATTAGAAATCACAACTGTACCAAACTTACTACGTATAAAGACAATGGGTCAAGATGTTAAACCATGTAGGTATGCTGAGTTTAATCCGCTTGGTTGCGTTGAGGCATGCAAGTCTGTACGGAGGATTTGCAGACACCCTGTAACCAAGTTTGGAGAACACTGTTCTTTGGATGAACTGCCAGGAAGAGGCAGAAAACCTGGAGCTTCCAACCCTAATCTGGATTAGAAAGTGGACTCCATAATCGAGAGGGGATGAATAAGTAGCAGGCCTTGAGCGATCAAGAAGTTCATAGGAGCCTATAAAAAGCTGGTATTCAATTGCATCAAAACTGGAGCTTATTCCAAAACAAACCATCAAGCTAAAGGGACGGGTTTAATTCAACAGAGCTAGTTATAATTGTTCAATCTCGTCGTTCTTCCCTCACCCAACCGCATCAGACTATGCATAATTCCCAAACATAAAAAATAACTACCAAACCTCAGCCGTGCTCTTCCTAAATTCTACTCTAATTGGGCCTTCTGATTATTTTTTTTCTCTCTCCATAGGTCGTGGTAAAAAACAGCACCGTTTTTGGCAAGTACAAATGTGAAGCCAAAAATGAGCTTGGTACAATATCGCGAGAAATCCAGCTCCGAGAAGGTACAAAACCGGATCGTCCCAGCAGGGTGAGTAATGAGTCCCATCCTGGCAATTACATTTTGGTCCCATAACAATTTGCGCTTCCCACAGTTTCAACTGCGCGGCGTCAACTCCGACACACTGGACATTGACGTCGGTGCCACGAAGTCACACGACGTCGATCCGGACCACTCGACCATTATTGGCTATCGCTTCGAGCTGATTCCAACCGAAGAGTACACCCAGCATCGCAGCTGGGAACGAGCCCATCGACGTGACTTTGACGTGGAGGACGGAGTCACGTACTTGCTGGTTCACCTCACCCCGGATACCCGGTACCTCATCCGGGTGGCAGCGCGAAACGCCGCCGGTCTGAGCGATTGGACTGAGGTGAAAGAATTCATCACCCATCCGCTGCAGCCTTACGGGTTCCATTCCGGTGTGGCAGGGTCGGATACGAGCGCTTTCCTCTTTCTTCGACTGATGTTAGCTTTGGGCTCATTACTGTTTGGTGGTTGAAAAAAATTGTTAACCTTAGCATACGGATGAGATTCGTAGGAAGCATGAACATTGAATAATCAGTAAGTAAAAGTGAGCTAAGCTGACGTGTAATTACATAGATCAACATATTAAACAGAACGCCTTTTAGACTTTTATTGGCCTTTAAGTTAGACACATCTTCCTAAGTAAAATCTTATTTCATTTGCAAGTCATGTGTGTAATTCTTATCTCTAGCGAATAATGTAAATCCAAATTCAATTTCAAATGGAAACCTTGATGTTGAACTTTCCTTTTTTCAACTGACATCTCTGTATTACACTTGACTGTGATAACAGCCTACGTTGATCCGAAGAAAAAAAAATCACCTAAAGACTGAAAAAAAAACTCGAACGAATTTAAACATTTCTCCAGTGAAAAAGAATAAAACCCGATTTCATCCTGATCCCAAAATGTGTTTCACTTGCTTAAGGAAAGAAAGAGTTATTTTACTATCGGCAAACAAAATTCAATTTCATTTGACGTTGGCATTTTTCCAATTTGGCATTCCGGCGTTGGAAATCGTAAGGTAAGAGAAATGAAACGAGTGCACCGTCTTTGGCGCCCACGTGAACATGTGTGTGTGAGTGCAGTGGCCTAGAGAGCAACCGCATTCCATGGCATGCTTTGATTCGTTTTGTTCAAATAGACAGAAAGTGACTTTTTCGCTCGTTCGACGGTGCATTTCACATAACCAAGAATGTGATATATGTTTTTTGCCATTTCAAGAAATGCAAGAATTTCTTTGGTTTCATTGTTTGAATGTTTCATTGGATTAGCGTTCAGAAACTGTGTGGTTGAAGAATTGTGAAAATCGTAATAGGAATGCTTTCACTTTTTCTTTTAATATATTGGAACATTTTCGACGTGCTTCATAGCCTTGTTAGAAAACATATTTTTCGTGGTGCGAATTCTCATGTCGCATAGAGATAAAAGTCGTCAAAAACACTTTTTGTTGAATCGGTGCAGCATATTTCGAATGATTTAACTATAACTGACACCGTAACTACCTGACTTTTATCGAAATTTAGTTAAAAACTATATAGAAATCCGACAAATAATTAAGTTGAACAAATGAGTTTTTCAGCATAAATCGGATAACGGAAAGCGGATGAATAGAGTGCTCGGAGAGTTTTATGAAAACACTAAAAACATTCGCGTCAAGCGGATGCAACAGGGATAACAATGACACGTATTTTTGTCGTCCCACATCTCATCCGTACGCAGATTGCGACCATCCGTTGCCTCTGGTCAAACTTTCCAAGCGACAAGTGGGGAAAAACATATATGTTTCCCTCTGTGTCTCTCTGACGTGACAATAGCAGAAATCACACTGCCGGCACTCACGGCAAGCTGCGGCAGAATCGCTCGGAAACATGCGCTCCCTTGGAGACGAATTCTCGCTGCCGGCCTACTAGATTGATGACTAGGGGAAAATGTCGTTGAAAAGCAAAACAACGCCTAAAAGAGGGGTGGGGGGGGGCATGTGTTGCTTTGTATGTTATTTGAACAAAGTGCATCATTCAAACTGCATTTATTGTTTCGCGTCACCCGAGGCTACACTGCGTAATGAAAGCTTGTTGTATTTGTTTGAACGTGTTCGTTTGCTGATAAAACAGCAGAATATTGCAATGTTTTGTTTTATTTGCGTTTAATGGAAGCTTTCATGCGAGCAGGTCCCGAGAGAGTCTCTTGACGGGTTTTTAAGTGCGATCTCGTGGGTTAACTGTGTCTGTTAAATGTTTTAATTTTTTTTGTTTGGGGCTGCTGCGATGGACAAAAGTAAATTAAACCAAATATCAATTGATTGGAAAACTAGGAGAATTTAAAATTTAACACTTCATTTGATCACTTTTTAAAAATAAAAAATTAAACCTTGAAACATTTTTTTTTAATTTTCGCTAGTAATCGCGAGCAAATTCCATTTAATTCCACTATGAGCTTATCTTTTGACAGATAGGCCTATTTCGTCTGCTACTTACAGACTTCTTCAGTGTCGAGTGCTCGAAAAAAAGTGAAAGTCAAATATCAATTGATAATTTTAAAATAAACTTTTTGGAATGTAAAACACCTTGTTTCGAGTTGTAGTTAATCACATCACAGAAATTTTTGGAAATGATTGTTAATCGTCGTCATTCTGTAAGCTATGGCTCCGTTTAATAACTGACCTCTGATTCTTAGCCGTTGTGTGTTTTACCCACGGAACTAGAATGACGATAACTATTGAAACATTGTACAGATTTGGAGTATTTTTACAATTTTGGACTCAACCACCTTCTTGAAATTGTGTGACCGATGGACATCATTCGTCTCCGAAAATACTGGATATCCGAAACCATGTTCCGATGAAGGTATAATCATATAAGATTCCAATGGAAAATCAGCAGTAATGACACTACAAGTCATTCAAAGAATACACAGGAATGTGTGTGATGGCCAAATGACAATCCGGTAACTTAACCCAAGAATAGTCACCCCGGAGCAGGTTTCCATTAGGTCACGGATGGCCAGAAAGTTATTTGAATTGAACCCTACCAATTAAGCCAAAATTCTTGGAATCGTTTCAGAAGATCGTTTGCCGTAGTTATTTGAACATTCGGTCTTTTGGTTTCGGAAACATTTGGAAACATTTGGAAACATTTAAAAAGATTTTTTATTTGGACTCAATTACTTTCTAAGCTTCTAATTAGTCCTATCCTAAATTGTGAGGAAAATTTATCCAAAACTTTGTGGAAAGTTCTCTCCAGATCTTTTTTAGAAAATTTTCTCAAATTTTTTGGAAGTTTCTTCCAGAACTTCTAAAAAGTCCTTTACAAAACTAAAGGGATTTCCTGAGCCTATTTTTCTGAAACTTGTGATAAATCTCATTTGAATTCCAAGGAAAATTGTATTGAAACTTTGAGAAAGTCCACACTAGAGTTTCTAGGGAAATACCTTTAAATTTGTTGGAAATTTCTACCTACACTTCTGAAAAACTTCTTGTGTCCACTCATAAATAGAACCCACAAATAAAGTTTACGTGCTAAATGAGAGTTTATGGGTACACATAGAATGTATGAGGATTAAGACATAGATATCCTTCGTAGGTCAAATTGCATAAATTTATGTGTGGGACCAGTGTATGATATTTTAGGATGTGCCCTAAATTTTGGGTGGTTGATGTCAATACTTCTAGAAATCAAGGACTAATTTCATAAACTTCTAAACTCGAGGGCAAATTTCCACACTAGAGTTCTAAGATTAAAATAGAATTCTACGATTAATTCAGATGGCTCAGTATTTTTACTCTTGTTCTGAGTCTAGAATCGGCCTCCGATTGAGCTAGAAAGCCAATGTTAGGATCACAAATGTAATCGTATTCAAACGAGAAAATTAAATTACTTTCAGTTATTCCGACCCAAGGTCCTAATGAATAACATTTTCTTGGTCAATTTCCTAACAACCTTCTACCTACCTTGCTTAACATTAGTTTTGCTGGCTCCACGCCAAATAGCCTCTGGCGATGTCTACCTTAAATTTAATCAGTTCTATGAGCCGTCGAACTCAGTCTCATTACTCGACAAAATGTGAAAGATCAGATTCAAGTAATCACCTTGGAAAGGTCAATAGGAGTGGCTATAAATACTTTTCGAAGGTTATTAGGAGCGAAGCAGATTCCGTATAAGCCTGAGAAAGCTACGCAGATAATTTATTTATTTATTTATCTTAAATGGTACTGGTTTCTCTTAGGTTAAATGTCCGGAAGAGGGTCATTTTAACTGTACCCTCTCATTCTGAAACAAACTGTGGATAGAAGAACCAATTGGACAATCTTCAGTTTTCAATCTTTATTTAACCAGAAAAGTGTTGCAAAGGTAACTTCACTAAGAACTCATGTTCCGTAACAGGAACAGGTTTGGTATAAACCGATATTCTAACCATTTGGAGAAAAGTCAATTAACACACAGAAATCCAAACCTGTCATGTTTTAATTAACAGGAATTTGATCTCCACACTGAAAATTTATTTTCAGTGAAAATTAGCTTTCACCCGCTTCGTAAACATGGATTTTGTACATAGAACAAATGTTTTGTAAATTGTATGAAAAATTCATATTGCTTTTTAGATGAAAAGCAATATGAATTTTTCATACAATTTACGCGTTAGATAACAAAATGCCGCCATTACACCTCTTTTGTTCAATGTACAAAATTAATTTCGTGAAGACCAGCCAACCGCTGCTTCTCTTCGATTGTAGTCATAAATGTTGGTGTCGCTGCTGAGATGGCGGGAGTCATTCATTTATCCCAAAATAGAAATGAAAGTGCTGTCGAGAGTGAGAACGTCATGTCCAATAGCTTCTGATGAGTCCACATGGTTTAGTGAGATCAAACACGGAATCAATACAGCTCTTCAAAAGAAGATCGAACCCCTTGACAGAAACACTAAGAGATGACAAATCACTGAACAACTCTGCTTTTTTTCAATTATATTTGGAGCCGATAAAGTAGATCTGTCATGTCTGTCGTTCATACAACCACCAGAGAGACGTTTCTTTTTTATTTGTGACAAATCACTCGTAGCTCTTTCTATTGTTTTTGTAGAATAAACGAATGTTCTTTATGTGTTAACAAATGCTTAGTAATTTTGACAATTACGCGTTTGCCATTAATTTCGAAGGTATTAATAGTACAAATCAGTTTCGTTGCAGGAAACAACGAATAGATTTGTTAGTTCTACCTTTGATTTTGTAATATAAACGAAAATTAATTTTCAGTGCAATATCATTAATGTTCACACCTACCGCAGTACAAAAGTATTAATTTCTTGGCAAAACGTCATTTATAACTGTATCTGACACACAATATTCCTCCAATGTTCACGTTCCACTTATGTGATCAACTTGATTCAGCCATAAGTAATAGTTTGAAAAATATAATGCAAGTGCCAAATATGAAATGAAGCCATGTCCAAAGAACTTCTGCATCTACGTTTGAATCAAATTAAAATAAGACAATTTCTATTCATAAAGGTTAGCTCTGAAAGTAAATAATGAGTTTTTTTTAAAAACCTATCCGAGAAATTTATACGACATTTTCGGAACCACGACCGCGATTAATTTTCATTTTATCCAGATTTTTCACGAGAAATTGGAGTAAACCAAGCTTGTGTGCAGGATGTTTTGCGGGATCTGAACAACTTAGTCGCCACGAAGGGCGTTGGACCTGATGGAATTTCACCTATATTTGTGAAGAAGAAAGCAGTGGAGCACACTTCTCCATTATTTTGGCTCGTCAAAATGTCACTGGAATCTGGAAACTTCCCAAAAATATGAAAAAACTTATTCTTAGTGCCTTTCTTCAAATCTGGCCAAACATCTGACGTACGTAATTATCGTGCAAAAATAGAATTACTGACATGCAACACGACTTCAACCACAATATTTTTTGCATTTATAGACTATTCATTGAGAGCAATAGATGATGGCAACCATGTAGAAACACCTTACAGAAACTTTAACAAGACATTTGATCGTATTGACATGCCAATTCTACTCTTCAAATTCCAAAAAAAAATAGGAGTTAAACCAGGACTTCTGAAATTGCTGGAATCTTATTCAACAAACCGACAACAAATAGTTAAATTGTTGAAAAGAAACCAAATGCCATTAAAGTCACCTCAGCTGTCTCACCAAGGCTCACATTTGGAATCTCTTCGTTTTATTCTGTGTAATGACATACTTTTATGCTAAATAAAAATACAATTCAACATCATTCAGCAGAAAAAGAACAACTTCATACATCACCAATGTACTAGCAAACGTCGTTTTTGTATGAATCTACCCTTTAGATTTCCCGTGAAATATGTCTGTGAAAAATATCAATGACGCCGTAACAGCAAACAACAAGCAAATAGAGCAACGCAAGAGATCATTGCACGAAATGTATTAACCTCACTTTTTTGACAGTTCAGGGAGCTTGTTTACTAGGTGTTAGAATTTGAACCGCTCAAACAAATTTTTTCATTGGCTTTTCTCGGATTCTGTACGAGTAGATCCAAGAAATGATGTTAAAATAAACACTGGTGTCTGTTTTCCGGCAACTTTACTTCAGTCGCAATAAATTTGGACCACAAAATCTCAAACCGATCTTACCAAAAATACTCCAAGTCCACGTAAACAAACTCGCTGAACTGTCAAACTGCATTGAGAGAGGGAGAGAGCAAGAAAGAGAGAGAGAGAGAGCCGTATAATACTTGAGCCGCTACTATTTGAGTAGTGACTCACTCAAATTTGAGTAAATGTTACTGGCATTGATAAGTCGACATATCAAACATCCATCTGATTTAAGTCGATGTTTTGATTTGTCGACTTGCCAATGCCAATAACATTACTCATATATCATATTGACGTGAGTATGATAACGAGTGAAACGATGCCGTGATATATAGAGAGAGAGATTGTGATGGTTTTAATGAATTCATCATAGCATGCTGGCTATGTGAAAAGGGTAAAATCGATCATAACCAAGTTTGGGTAAGACTATTGTTCGGATGACCTGCCAGGAAGAGGCAGAAAACGCGGATCTTCCAACCCTTAACTGGATTAGAAGCTTTAATTCGGAAGAACAAATCAATATCGATCCAGAATTTGGCTAATAAAGCGGGAATCAGCGTCGGAGTGATTCAACGTATCGAAGAACGGAATAACCTGAAGACTTATAGTAAGCAGAAAATCGCCAAACATACTGCAGAACAGAAGCAACGCGCAGCAAGAAGGGCCCGGGAATTGTATTCACGAGTTTTACAACGACCGGCTGCACGTACTTTGATGGATGGCAAAAACTATGTCAAAGAGGACTCAAAACCCTCCAAAGTCCACTATATTACAGTGCCGTCGTAGGGGAGGATGTAAGCGATGCAGACAAGGTGGTTCAGACAGGGTGGAGAAATTTGTTCTAAAAGGTTTTATGGCAAGCAATATGCTTCTGCCGTATGGAGTCTACCAATTTTTACATTATCAGAACAATCAATGTCACACTCACAGATCGCCTGCCACACCAAGTACTTCTTGATAAATTTGTCAACGAAATTTGTTCTTCTTCCGGAACTTCTCTAAAACACCCAGGTGGGACTTGCCGACGAAAAACTCTAACTTCCTGACGGGGGATCTGGCCACCGTCTTTTATGAATTGGTTCGGTTAGGCGCCTTCCTTACCTTGAAGACATGAAGTCCATCCCGCTTCCATGTTTGCTGGACGTACTAGACGGAAGAATTGACCTTTTTGGCGATGTCACAAAGGGCCTTTTCATAAACCACGAAGACTCATTTTTGAACATAGCAAACCCCCCCCCCTCCCCTTCGTAGACTATTCTCCATACATTTTTTTTTAAATTTTTGTATGGAGCGTAGACTTTTGCCAAACTCCCCAGAAAAGTCTACGTGGTTTATGAATAGCCCCAAACCGAATGGTTCGAATTCCTCTTTGGTCGTTTGACTCTCCTTGAACGATTTTATCAAACGGGACACGATCGAATAGTAGATTCTCAACTGTTTCGCCGTCCGTCTGAGGGAATGGCCTGGATCTTCCACGACCGTGCCCATATTTGTGTGTGTGCGTGTGTGTGTTATCCAACGCCCACCGTCCGATAGTGTTTTTATGGGGAAAAACAAGTTTGCAATTCAACTGTTATCGACATGACAAACATTTTTAGCCCGGGAGCTGGAAGGTGATAGCTCCTTTGAGTTCCAGTGACCCATTTCAGAATGCCTGGCTACTCACATCCATTCCGAGGTCACTTTCACTTACAACAAGCCCCGCACAAACACAGTACAAACTTCAAATGGATATTAGTATTGTGCATACTCTTCCATTTTCAAATCATATTATGTTGAGAATGGCATGTATTTAGGAGTACCGTAAAACGGGGTGACTTCGATCACTTTTTGAACTATTTCTTGAAACTATAAATTAGAAGAAAAATTAGTAATCTCCATTTAATTCCAACTACCTATGCTTATCTTCGACAGATACGCGTATTTCGTCTACAATGTGCAGACTTCTTCAGTGTCTCGTACTAATAACTCGACTGTCGAGTTATTAGTACGAGATACTGAAGAAGTCTGCACATTGTAGACGAAATACGCGTATCTGTCGAAGATAAGCAAAGGTAGTTGGAATTAAATGGAGATTACTAATTTTTCTTCTAATTTATAGTTACAAGTATTCCACTAAACAGCTCAAACCCTCTAGGATTCTATTTCTTGAAATTTTCTTTCATATTTATCTTTAAAATTTTGTTTTACATTTTTAAAAGCAGTTCTGGTATCTGTAGTATAACACTACACAGAAATTTTAAAAATTTATTATGTCAGATGAACTTTAAAAAAAATGTTTAATTCCCGCGGCCAATTTTCAATTATGGGGTGACTTTGATCAAAATCAATTTTATCCATTTGAAGTGCTTAAATGAATAAAAAAAAAAACAAATTTTTATGCAAAACGTTTGATGCAGATGTCTCCCAAATAGCACAGGGGTGGAGCTTTCCCCAGAGGCAACGTTCATCAAAACCCTCCCCCTTTGTCATGTTTTTTATGGACCTTAAATTTTGTGTACAGATTATCACAATTCCCAAAGCTCCCTTCCATTAAAAGCATGACATAATTTATGAGCGACCCATTCATTGCTATTTTTCAGTAGTTCACTATAATATAAGGCAAACAGAAATACCTCACTCATGTCGTTTTTAATTCGGTACTACACCGGTGTAAGGACGCCAACACTGCCGTGAATCGCATATCCGTCCCATATGAATAGGAGATCAAGAAAATATGGTACTGATATGCGATTCACGGCAGAATAAGTGCGAGTCATTAACAGCTAAGGAAACGTTCGTTGATATCATCATATTTTTAGGGGGAAGGAGATTTTACAGACCGTGACGATCCAAAAGAACCATACAAAAAGGGTGACCAAGGTGGGGGGAGAGGCTCTGTGTAGAAAAACAAACCATATTGCGTGGCGTAATTAATGAATTTTCAAAAAGTAAAATGACATAAGTTACTAAAATAAGCAGATGTAAAGTATTCGTTTGCTCTTAATTTTCGATCAAAATCATTTTTTCATTAATTTGTTTATGTATACAAAATTAATATTTTTTCAATTAGCTTAGAGAGACGAATGTTTAAGTAATTTGAAAATGTAGTTGTCGTTTTTTTTTTTAAATCATTTTATTGCTTGAATATATGATTGTTGTTGGGCTTGATAAAAAGTACCAAAAGGAGCATTTTTTTTATAGCGAAGGAAAAGAGCAATGTTAAAAACAAAATGCATTTATATACCCTAATAAATGGTGAATATATATGGTTCAAAGGTTAAAAACTTCAGGCTCTTGGAGAATGTTAATTTTAAATTGAATAAATATCGGACTTGGCAGTTGAAGTCACCCCGTTGATCGTAGTCACCCCGCTTCACGGTATCGTTTAAATTTAGCTATAATCGAAAATTGGTGAGTTTATCGCTGATGTTCAGTATTCATTTGGACGGCTTCCCTGTGATGCTGAAGGATGCATTTATGTCACTACAGAAGTAGCACTCCGCTATTTGGCATATATTTTAACATCATCCTTTTTGAATGGCACAGCAAAACTACAATTAGTACTTCACGCACAAATGCAAAAGAATGAAAATCACAGGTTTATAACACGTTCGAGGAGAAATTTAACATGAAAAATCACATTCACAAAACGGAAGAATAAAAGCTACACCGCTCTTCCTCTGTACACCACGTGGTGGTTGCATCTAAAATTATATTCCAGACACTCACGCGCGCATTCGCGTTGGCTTCGATCGTTGCTTCTGACCAGCAAATGACCGTTTCCTTTATTGCACTGGTTTTCATTTGTTTTTCTCCACACTCTACCAATAATCAAAATCTTCCGCTATGAGGTGATTCTATATTGACTTCAAAACTGCCTATAATCATCAATTCACTCGTGACAGAGCAGAAAAATACTCCTATTTAATCATTCATGTCCACGTGGCGCAATAAAAATAGCACTAACAATCACGACTAAGCTGATATTAACTGTTCCCTCAGGTGCGGGGGTGAAACACAAAAAAAAATAACTGGTCAATACTACAAAACATCACACATTTTGGGAAGGAATCGATTATATTCACTACACCTTACATTAAACACGCGTTGATTTTATGGTTTCACTGTTTTTATAAGTGGAACTACGAATTATTTTTTTATTTGTTTCCGCGAAAAGGACACAACAAAAACAAAACACGTCAGTTTCCATGCACGGCTGGCTGCGATCATCAATTTATTTGTTTTTAGTGGATACATCTTAAATTGACGTCTGTCAGAAATTTGAGCGTGGTCAAAGCATCTTGTTTGGCAGCTGTTAACATTAGACAAGTTTTCATGTTTTGCCGCATATCATCGTGAATTTGTGGAAAGTTACTTTGGTTGAAGATGTAACCGAAAGCATTTGGGAAATATGCTGTTTCAGAAATCAGACAAAAATGGTCGAAGTAGCCTCGTTACGAACGCCCTTCAACTTCGAATATCGACGAAAATGGGGCAATCATTAAGAAAATCGTGCCTGAAAAAAAATAATGTGTCCCTAAGAGATGGTTAGTGATCTTAACATCTCATATGGAACCGTTCAGCAAATTGTGGTTGATAATTTGGGCATAGAAAACGGTACCGCAAGGTGGGTTCCGAAAAAGCTGAATTTTGTGCTAAAAGGACCATCGAAAGAAGGTTCCTGAAGACCCAAAAGGATTCGATCTTTATGAAATACATCCTAATGACTTTTCTGCAAATTTAAAATGTCCATTCGGGAATAACGATTCCAGTCCATTCTGGCTATAAAGGATTACATTTAGGTGATATTTTAACAAAGACATAATAAATTTACAAGAAAATTGAGAAAATTTTGTTTTATATACAAATTTCCTGTACTTTTTTTTTTTATCAAAGTGGATGCATTCAGTTGAGTCTAACTCGGATTATTAGTGGCTGAGAATCATATGAGTAGGACGACAACTCTAAGGTAAGAGGGGCTGGATAATAGGTAATATCTGAGAGCTGAGTTTAAAAATCTAAACAACAAATATGGGGTATCGAAAACTGTAATTTATTAGTTATGGATATACTTTTTGAGCACTTGTTTCATAACCAACAACAAGCAAACATAAAAAAAGCTAGAAATTTTTGGAATTTGAAGTGTTTGAGAGTTGATTTAAACATTGTTTGTTGTCAATTGAAAATTGATGACAGCTGAACAACTGATAATTGACTCCTGGATGTACAGATATAGAACAGTCATTGACTGAGTATTTAAACGCTGACATTCAAAATTGATTCTGTTTAAAAAAACCGGTGGTAAATCCAACATCAACAAGTGTCACTTAAACCCCCTTCAATTTTACCACCCAGTATTTGTTTGCAATGACAGAGCTTTGCAGTCGGTGGCGTTTTCGGGCAAATAAATTCCATTCAACCTCAAGCCCGTATCGGAGGCACAAATATTAGTACACCTGACAATCGCGTTGACCACGGATAATTACATTCCAATGCCATTAGCAAGGGAAGTAGATAATGCAAATATTTGCATTTCACACATAAATTGCCAACATTGCGTGCGTTTGCACTTTGTGTCAAATAAAACAATGCGAAATGGAATTTACGTTGTGTTTTCCTGAGGCTATATAGCCGATTTTTACGGTAAGTATCCTACTTCCGAATGTTGTTTTGATACATTCAACCCAATTGTATCTTTTTATTTTACCAGACAATGTAATTCAGTCTTCAGCCGGATATTAATCAGTTGTGGGTGAAATGAATATAAATTGGATAAAACGAATGTCCGTTGAAAACAAATTGAACATGCAAATGCAATTTCGTCAAAAGGAAGTAAACAGAATTCTCGCCTAATCAAAGTAAGCGCTGCATCCCAGTTAAGCAGGATAAAATATCTTGCCCTTTGCCGTGGCACACTGTGATGCGATTGCTAAAAGTGCGAAACACCAATCGATAAACACAACTCAACCGCGACGAGCGATGATGACGCGTTATGTTGACGTTACAGAAGTTGAAATTTGTATAACAGTTCTGGTTTTCGTACTCGAGTTGCCAGTCTGATAACAGAGACCAAGATGATTATAATCATGGTGATTGACATTTACTATAGTTTGAAAAGCTCTTTGAGGAAGGGTTTTTTCATCTTGAAAAATGGAGCTGAAAATTTTAAATTCTCATTCAATTTCCATATTTGTGTGTGGTTTCAGACGTAGTTGCATCCACTCATATGTTGTGTTTAAGGCTAACGGAGTCTGTTAAAGCTCTTTCGGATCAGTTTACCACAGCCCCATTGCGCAGTGGAGCGCAATATTATGTTTTCATCTTATTTTAAATTGGCATCAAGGCATCCAACATAGCGAAAATCAACTTTTAGTGCAAACATTTTTAACTCCTTTTCTTATCGCAACCAAGACGCTCTAGCAGTTTTCTTCCAGTAGAACAACCAGCATTTGATTCGTTCGCAATTAAAATGCAGTGACCGGAAAAGTGAAAAACGGCAGGAAGCTTATAGAACCAGCTGGGCAGTACACTCGCAAATTGCAGCTGACGGAGCCGTTGTTTTGCAGCATGTGGAAAGCAGTAAATAAGCTCGTTTTTATAACTCTTGAGTCTTGTGCCCACTTCTGACGATAGGAGTTACCATAATGAACCTAAATTGCACGAGAATAATTTACGTTTTAAAATAACCCCATTCCAAAGCCATTCATGTTTTCATCAGATTACATGACAAGCCAGCATCTTATGGTTTCTTTGCGAAGGAATTGAGGTGAAAAGTTCCGACCATATTCTTTGTTATAAGATTTGCATTTGCACCCTCGCTTTCGTTTTTCTTTATTCCCCCAATTTGTTGGGAATCATTACAAAACTGTTCGTACCGCGTCATAATCGCTGGTGTCAGAAGTTTATATAAGCGTTTAATAGTTGTCTTCAATGTAATGGATCAGAATATTGAGGAAAAATCGGCAAAACTAATACGGAATTTCCAGAAGCAAGTTCAATTCCTGCGGTGTATTTGCTGCCATTTTATTTCGACCGGGAATTGGTTATACAATTATGGGATATGGGCAAGACAACATTATGTGATGCAACTATCTTATTGGAATAATGCTGAAGGGTACACAGCAAAAAATAATGAAAACTACATGTGATGTAAAACGTTCGAATGGTTAAAAATATATCGATGTAATCAATTGCTTCATTGAATCTTAAATAAAAAATAATGCACATACCTGGAGCATCGATAAACATTGAGAAATACGTGTACTTTCATTTGAACATACATCAATACACGTCACAACAATATTAAATCTTACTGAAATCGTTTTCCAATGCATATCCTTATAAATTTAGATGATCGTGTAAATATACACCATCAAACATTGATTTTTTTTTCGAACATGCTTCCATCCTGCTTTTCCCGTCTAGCTGTCATTCAGCGTCCATCAGCGGAGAGCAACGGAGAAAATTTTTGAAGCAGTTTACACTCGGTTACTTATTAAATAGTTAATAGTAAATTTATGTAACAAATGTCGAATAGTGTGAAGAAGATGTTATTGCCGTTTTAGAATCCATAGTGATTTGAGCTATTCACTGACACTTACGTATCCGGATTCACTTATCGCAGCAACCTGAATCTTCTCAAGTTATAAGTAAACATTCAATTTGCCTTCAATGTTGACAAAACAATGAAAATTTTAGGCGTTTGAAGTGATGAACCATAATGATTAAAGATATGTTTTGTTCATAACTATTCCACCTCTCACTTGATGTAGCATGTTTGGATAAATTGGGTTATCAATAATCAAATAAATTCTCACTAATCTTTTGCCTCTCCTTGTCTGACGTAAAAAATAAACTTGCATGTAAAAATCAACGATGCGGTCATCTGAAGCAGTTCATGTAAAATTCAATTTAGCAGATATTACAAGATTTAATTTTCAAGTCGTGTAAATTTGAATGCGCATGTAATTTTGAAGTTATTTGCATGCTCTTTTTATGTGCATGAAAATAGATTGAAAATTACAAAATAATTTTAACTGTGTATGGTATTGACAGATGCGATAACACTCACACTACATGCTAAGACAAAAATACGGAAAAGTCGGTAAAAAATACCAAAAACCGCACAAAAGTGCACATACTGAAATTATCGGTAAACGTAGATTACCGAAATTTCGGTACTGTTGGATGGAAGGTAAAAACGTTAATAATTAACTATAAATTAGAAGAAAAATTAGTATCTTCCATTTAATTCCAACTACCTTTGCTTATCTTCGACAGATACGCGTATTTCGTCTACAATGTGCAGACTTGTTCAATGTCTCGTACTAATAACTCGACTTAGTTAATAATTACTTATTTTTTCACGGTTATTTTTACCAAAATTGCTTGCAGCCCAATGAGAGCATTTCAAACCAAATTTAGGTAAAATGTAACGATAAAATTTGTAAATTCACTTAACTTAAAAAATAAGTATTTACTTTAAAGTCAAACGTTTTCTTTCGGTAAATTATACCGATACTTAAGGTTTTGCTACCAAAACCTAATTTTCAGTAAAACTTGAACCTTATTTTCGGTAATCCTATCTTAGCGTGTAGCAACCACCAACGTTCGCCCCGAAAATTAATGAGATGACGCAACCACGAAGATCGGCCTCTATCGTTCGCAGGCAGTTATACAGTCAGGGTTGCCACATGCACAGATTTATCTAGAATCTAGATTGACACATATTTTTTAGATGAATCTACATTTATAAGATTTTTATCAATTGTTTGTCCATTAAAAGACCTTAAATTAAAAAAAATGAGTGGATTTTATGATGTAACTTTTCACTAATTAAACTTTCAGTCTGCTGTTCAAGGCCCATGAAGCAAAAGAAAACAACTGACACTGACACTACAGTGACAAATGACAGTCTGAAGGTCAGTTTGTGTGTGTGCCCTCAAATGATTTCTCCTTTTATTTAAAGGAAAAAAATTGAAGAAAATGTTTTGGAATTTCCCAAAGATTCTATGGAAAGTTCCCAAACATTTCTGAGATATTCCTTTTGGCATTGCCGTAGGTATTCTTCAAGAGTATGTAGGCATTCTTCCGGGGATTCTTTCAGGAGTTTCTTTTGATATTTCATCGGCAGTTTTTCAAATCATTCTTGTAATGACATTTTTCGAAAAATCTCTGAACTTGTGATTTTTTGTCATTTTTAAGGGATCCCTGGAGAACACCTGAAAGAACTGCATAATAAAAATAATTAAAAAATTAAAGAGTAATTTTTGAAAAATATCTTGGGAATCATTCTAATATGTTGGAGAAATTTAAGAAGAATTTTTTGTACGAATCCCATAGTCTCATGAATTTAATTGTTAGCTTTAAAAATTCCGCAAAGGGTTTTGTAGATTTTTTAGATGTTGTCTAAGATGTCCGCAAGGAGTCCAGAAATTACTTTAATAATTTCTTCAAGTGCTCCGTCAGAGAAGTGATGAATTTCTACAAAAAATCGGTTTTCTAGTTTAGAAGTGAGAAGAACTTAGTGGGAGTTTTTGGAAGTTAGAATATTGTTTTAATTAGTTATATTTGCTTTGCCAAGCATAGTTATTTCGAACGCATTTTTTGTTATCCTCAATACAACGTGGCAGTGCGAAAATCTGCACATATTTTCTGTTGAATTCTTAAACAATTCCAGATCGATGGCACCCATTACAAAAAAGGCTTGTTGGATTTGGATCACATTCATTTTGATTTGATTTGATTCATTTTGACCATTCAGATTTGGTAATGATGGGCCGATCTGTCAAAAAGCTTCCGGATTTGATAATTATCAAATGTATTAGCTATTTTTTAGCTTTTTGTGTAAGCTCAACATGCGAATAACTGCCAGTTGTTGCAATAGTCAGTTGTTAAAAGGAGTTCGGAACGGTTATATAGGCTCGTGTTGTTTTTCTCGTTGTAATCCAACTCCGACGACAATCAAACCGCACAACGCATTCTCTGTCATCTTAATGGCCTGATGACGCAACCACTTCTCCTCTTCTTGAGCTACTCCTTACCAGCATAGCAAACCGTATCTTCCAGTCAGAGGCTTCGGAATTTCCGAACATGTGCAATCAGCTGAACTCTCGCTACTAGTTCTCCTTGCATATATTTGTGAGGAAGATTACCAAGAACACCTGAAGGATTTCGAACTTTTTGATTTCGAGAAACATCTTCTTAAGAAGTTGAAAACGTATATTTATATCGGAGTAGCCGCAGGAAAAATGCTTCGATGATACCAGCTAGGAGGCTGTGCTTTCTATACCGGGTTGGTTCAACAGATTATTTAGTGTTTTGGTCTGAACAATCAAGTTCTGACTTATGCATCGAGAGATGACCCCAAGAAGCTGCACACTTTTAATGGACTCAACCCGATTATTAAAGAATACCTCAACTTCTTTAAAAACGGCAAGGAACAGGCCTTCGAAAATGAGTTTTGTGAGCTGATAATGGTAATCATCTGCTAGGACTTGGAGGTGAAAGAATCAGATGACTTGCAAACTTGTTGGAGCATCCTGCTGAGCTTCCCGCTGAGAAGAAATGCTAAGAAAATTCATTGCGAACCTTCTACTAATTCCGCATGTGTGTGTGTGTGTGTGTGTGTGTGTGTGTGTGTGTGTGTGTGTGTGTGTTTACAATCTAATTCCCACTGTCTGGCAGCGGTATTATGGTTAGAATCTTCCTGCAACTGTTTCATATTTGCTGTTTACAGTTGCAAAAAGCTTAAATCCGGGGATTAGAAGGTGACAGCTCTACCGCGACTCCAATAGCCCATTTCAAGAACGCAAGCATTCCGAAGCTATCTTCGTACACGATAAGCCCTGCTCCAGTAGTGACATACTGAAACTTTCAATCAAGCGTATGTGCAATGCTTGATTGACGCGTATTTTGTGATTCACAATATATATATATATATATATATATATATATATATATATATATATATATATATATATATATCTCACTCCCGACAAAATAAGTGCAAAAATTAACGTGGCCAAACCGCCTGTTATATATGTAACCTGCATAAGAAAAGTCTGTACACCACATGGTGAACGCATCTGAAATTATGTGGCAGCCTTTCCCGCACGCATGCGCATTGTCTTCGTTTGCTGCTTCTGATAAGCAAATGGCCGTTTTCTACACGCACTGGTCTTCTTTTTTTGTACTCCACACTCTGCCAATAATCAAATGCCCGATACGAGGCCACTCTATATCGAACTTCTAAACTGCTAATAATCATCGATTCACTCGCGACAAAGCGGACAAACGCTCAAACCTAATAATGTATGTCCGGATGTCTCAATACTACCACTAATAAGCAAAACTAAGCTGATGTAACTCCTCTTCCGGGTGCGGGGCGCAGCACAAAAAACCACAAAATGTGGAAATACTACCGACACTACACATTTTGGGTGGGAATCGATTGTATTCACTACAGGTTTCCCAAAGCACGCGGATATTTTATGATTTCACTGTTAGTTAAAGTTAAATTACGAATTATTGTTTGATTTTTTTCGCGAAAACGACGCAGCAAAAACAAAACACGTCAGTTTCAAAGCACGGCTGGCTGCGATCTTCCGAACCTTCTACTAATTCCGCATTCTTCAAAATCCGAATAAGATCAAAATCCGGAACCGCCTGAGTACGGAAACCATAGATGCCATACTACGATCCAAATGCGAAAGCGAAAGGAGGAGTTGATCAACTAAACTTAACAACACAAATAAAATCTAAATTCAGCACACACATCGAAAAAATTATTGATTTTTAATTCCGTTCCGATTTTGAGCTTTAAGTAATCAAAACAAACACCTCACGATCCATTATCATGGCAATACTGGGCTGTCAGATGGACTTAAGTGCAATGATCGACTTTCCCCGAAAACATGAGTCCCTCATATACTGAACCGTTTTTCTGTAAAAAGAAAATCCGTTTTGTCACGGTGTGATGGTGCACTTACGCCCTATTGAAAGCAGCGTTTTGTATCGGCTAATCAAAATGATTGTGTTCTGATGAGTATGTATCTGTTTTATTTTGCATTCCAGCAATTACAAAAAAGAAGTGCATTGGCATTCAGGCACCGAAAAAGTGTCCATTCTAGATTTACAACACAAAGTTTGCAGCAAAGTTTTTTGCCCAGAGTGTTTGCAGTTAAACACAGATAAAAAAGATTTTTTTTTGGCAAAAGTTAAAGAGGCGAACGAAAAATAATGTGGCAGCCCTGCATACAGTTAAGACGTGTTTCTCGTTGAGCTGGTGTTCCGAGTGATTCCCAGCAAGATCCGTGGCCGCAGTTCCACAAAAATGACCTCATAAAGATGGATAGAATCACTTCAAACAGTTCTTGGAACATCAGGCAAATCTTTTTTAAAGGCTGCCGCAAGGAATGAATGCGTAATGTGCTAAATTGGCACAAGTGCCAATGCATCATCCGAGAGCAGCTAATGTCCAGGTACCAAT
Organism: Aedes japonicus; assembly: GCA_034211315.2. Classification (NCBI taxonomy): domain Eukaryota; kingdom Metazoa; phylum Arthropoda; class Insecta; order Diptera; family Culicidae; genus Aedes; species Aedes japonicus. The sequence goes on from JASCZW010004813.1 coordinate 79,713, forward strand.
ACCGTCCCCACTGGTGTTGAAAGGCGATATGCGGGACAATTTGGAATTGTTTGAGAAAACTAGAAGAACTATGCAAAGGCCATCTACACACTGAACATTTATTTTCGTAAAGAAGCTTTCACGCGTTTCGGAAACATGGATTATGTACATACAACAAATGTCTCGTATATTGTATGAAACATTCATAATGCTTTTTATCTGGTGTTATGCTATCATTACACCTTTTTGTAAAACGCATGAAATGGACTTCGTGATGACCAGCCAATACTGCCCATAATTCAAGAAATGGCTAATATGCCATTTTAATCAAAATAGGAAAAAAGTGTTGCATGATTGTTGACACCATTATTAAGGTACCCACTGTATAAAATTTTCAAAATAATGATTTATAGGGGTAAAAGGTTTGAAAAACTAAATGGCTAATGTGTAATATAAATGATAAATTGTCTAATGTGCATGATGATACCGAGCGCAGCATCCAATGTGATTTTAATAGAGATTTTTATGGCTATCAATAGTGATGGTCTGACAGTTAAGTGGATACAAGTACCAGGTTGTTGATCCAAAGATTCTGGGTTCCATACGTTGTTTCATATTATTTATGAATAGCTTAGCGTACTGGAACTTTTAACAAATGTTTTTTGTTGTACAAGATAGTATTGATTCAGATTTTTCTCGGCAACAGCATAGCTAATTACTGCCCATTGTATCCTCTGGGTAATTACTGCCCATTGTATCGCTTTCACTGGTGCTACCGAATTGTTGCAGATAATTTAAAGCCATTTGTGTCACAAACTCACAACGCAATAAAAGACAACGTATGCACGTTAGACAAAACAAATTTCGGATTGTCAAATTTCTCTTGCTTTGTAAATGAAAAATTGGCTACTATGATTAGAAATCATAATTTGAGAAAATTGGCTACTACTTTTCTCGTTTCAATTCAACGGCATGATTTCGGAATCGACAACAACTATAATGAGTAGTTTAAGAGTTATTAAGATCTAATGAAACTTGTTCTAATAACAAAAACACTATGATTGCATTTTTCTCGAATTCGTGTTGAAGGCACATTAGCCATTTTTTGAATTATGGGCAGAATAGCTGTTTCTCTTTTTTACTGTACTCATGCATGATGGTGTTTCTGCTGGTATGGGCGAGAATAATTCTAGGGTTTTTTTTCATTATGGCGTATCTACAATTGAGAGATTCTCTCCGGGCTCGCTCTCTTTCATTCATTACAGCGCCATTATAAAACTTACGAGGCATTCTTTAGTACAGATCGAAACACAACAGTGCTGGCTAGCATACTCTACAAATAGTAGAATGAAAAACGTAAAAGTGATTGGTTTATGAATGAAAGAGAGCAAGCCCGGAGAGAATCTCTCAATTGTAGATTCGCCCTCATGAAACAAAAACCCTAGAATTTATCTAACCCAAAATAAAAATTAAAGCGCTTTCGAGAGCTATAACTTCATGCTCATTAATCAAACATGTTCTCACGAGTCAGCGTGGGCTAGTGAGATAAACCACGGATTCAGAATCAGCACTTTTAAAATCTTCAGGTTCGAACCCCATGTCAGAAACAAAAAAAAAAAAAACGCTTGAAAACTCCACGTGGTTACGCCTTTTTGGTCAATAACATTTTGAGTCGATAAAGTAGATCTGTCTGTGAGGACCATCCTCTCCGTCCTAATTTTATCCCGTTTGCTGCTGGCAATATTTGTATAGCTATCGACCAGCCAGACAGATGCGTTGAACTTGGCTATTGTTCAGCGATAGAACAGCAAACTGCAAGCAGACCGACACAGCTGGTAGCACCAACCACGTTGCAGATAACGATAGATCGGGGTCATCGATGAGAGATGAGGATGCTGCAGAGAGAGGTTCGGTCGACCCGATGATGTCGGAAAATTCACCACGAGTGTTCGGGATGCTGGGACTGGGGTTTTAAATAGGTAGTTGGAGGTAGTTTTAGTTAGTAGTAACCTTACCATAGGTCGAAGACGGTCCTGTAAGACCAATATATTTGTTAATTGTTTAATGTTAGATTTAAGAGAATAAATGTAGTGCCGGCAAATGAGTGTTTCCCCTAAAATTACGGACTCTTAAAATAAATGTAAGAATGTCTGACGTAGTGTTTGTTTAGTGTGCCTAAATTGAATGGAATCACGGCCATCGAGCCCCAATGGTGATGCAAGGGATCCACATCGCCATCTCTCCGCAGAGCTACGGTTCAGGTAATCCTACAAGATCTGTCAGTCCTTCATGCAACCACCAGAGAGACGTTTCTTTTTAATTTGTGACCAAATATTCGTAGCTCTTTGTACTGTTTTCGTACAATGTACGAATGTTCATTAATTACGAATGTATCGTCATAAAAAGAACAAATCAGTTTCGTTGCAGAAAACAACGAATGGATTTGAGAGTATTACCTCAGATTTTGTAATATAAACTAAAATTAGCTTTCAGTGCATGAAGTGGTGGCCAGCCGTAGACTCACCACATGGTGTACAGATGGAGAGCTGTGAAGTTTTATTGTCCGTTGAACATGATTGTGATTTTTCAAGTTAAATTTTTTCTTGGAAGTGTTTTTTTTACCTTTTTACCATTTTCATTGTGCGCGAAGTACTAATTGTATTCGGGCTGTTCCTTTCGTAAAGGACGATGTGAAAATATTTGCCGAATAGCAAAGTGCTACTTCTGTAGAGATATAAATGCACCCTTTAGCATCACAGAGATGCTGTTCAAATGAAGAATGAAGATCCGCAACAATATTTGGTGAGATCTTTCTGAATTTTAACGATACTGCTAAAGACGTGCCATCATCAAAACAATAAGATTTGATGATGGAAGTGTATGCACAGTACCTATATCCATTTGAGGTTTGTACCGTGTTTATGCGGGGCTTGTTGTCAGTAAAAAAGACCTCGGAATGGACGTGAGTAACCAGGCATTCTGAAATGGGTCACTGGAACTCAACAGAGCTATCACCTTCCAATTCCCGGGCTTAAAATGTTTGTCGAGTTGACAACAGTTCGTTTAACTGCAAACATTTTTCTTCCATAAAATCACTGCCGGACGGTGGGCTTTGGATTGTATAAATACACAAATACACACATGAAGTGGTGACCAGCCGTAGAATATCTGCCAAAGGAGTGTTTCCTCTTATTGGGGATTGGAAATAAAAAATACTTCAAACTCGAGTTGACTGATGCTGAAAAAGCAACTCCGGAAACCGCTTTCGAGTGGAATGGTATGGATTTTTTCTCTCCTGTTCAAAGCTGTCATGAATCTATCGATGAATACACTTCTCCTCTTAAAACCCTAGGCAGCAAAACTAGGTACAAATTCAACCCGTCTAACAGATGGCTCAACATGAATGACCAGTTTCTTGCCATTGAGGATGTTACATTGACGAAGGCAGTGGATATTTGCCGAGCAGAAGAAATTACAGCTAAGCGATCTCAGGTTTTGACCATCGGATGGTGGAATTTAAAAAGATAGAAAAGTCAAAGTTTCATTCTTCAAGTTCTGTAGCAATAGCCATGATGTAATCTTTACTAAAGGGTGGGACGGTCAAAAATGGTCAGTTAATGGTTAGTTAATTATACAAACGAGCAATAATTTGTTCTTTTTGAACTTCATCGTCTACAAAACACTGGAAAATTATTGGATTAGGATTCTGATTTTCCAAATGCGAACTATCAGGCTTAACGTTTCACACCTTCCATCGAGTTACCGCTGTTATATCTAATTAGCTGAACGCCAATTTACTTTGAACTATTATTCACTTCCAACTTTCTTTCTTTTAATTTCTCTTGAGGTTTCTCTTTGCCCAATATTTTTCAATTGAGCGCTTGCACACTTTTCGCACACTATACCATTCCTGAACTATTTTTCCGTAGTGGCAAGAAGCAAGGTCTGGCCAAAACAGCAGGGAATAATTATGTTTCTTCAAGAAGGCAATAAGCATTTTTTGCAAGCTTTCGTAAAGGCGCAGCTACAAGGCAACACCATGATGAAGGTGGCTGGGTTCGATTCCCGGTCTGGTCTAGGAGGTTTTCGTTAAGGAAAATTTCACGACTCCCTAGGCATAGGGTATGATTGTACTTGCCACACAATTATACTAACTAGTGCAAAAATGGTACCTGGCATCGAAAGCTCTCAATTAATAACTGTGGAAGTGCATTTAGAACACTAAGTTGAGAGCAAGCAATAAGCTTGAAATGGTAAATAATAAGAAAGTGCAAATCACCTACCAAACCAAGTATTTTTTATCGAACTTTGACATTTTTTCTCCTTAAACTTATCTAAAATCTCCCTTTTTCCGGTACCCGTTCAAGTCTCTTGACCTGGAACCTGCTTAAAATCAGCTTTGACGTATGTTTTATCGTCCATTCCTACCCAATCAAACTTGGTGAAGAAACTCGTGTACAACATACGCGCTCTTCCTTTGGCTGTTGTGTTTTGTTTATCATCTCTATATGGTGTTACTGTTACCTTTTATCTTGACAGTCCGGCTTGTTTATTTGCTCTTTGCACTGTTGGGTGGGACTTTCCCAATTTGTTTCCGATATCTTTGATGGAAAGGTTGGGATTGCGTTTGAAAATGCTGGCTACTATTCAACTGGTTGCTGCGGCTCCCTGGTTTCGGTTTTTTTCTGATCCCGGTTTTCCCTGGCAGCCATCAGACGCTATTTTTCCACCTGAATAGAACATGAGCATGATTGACCGCCCGAAGTTGCTATTCCGCTATTACCAGATCAGCTGTAATTAAACAGAGAACCAACTTGGGATGCTTGGGATAAGCATACATCCTCAATATGTAAAAACTGGTGATCCCAAACTTAGGCAATACCGGCGCTGACCCCGCCTGATCGCAGGTCAAATAAGAAATAGAACGAAACTAGGAAAATTCCAAATAGCAAAAATATATGAACTGTCAAATTGTCAAACTAGTAAAGGACTAGAAAAAACCTTATCTTTTGACAGATTGGCCTATTTTGTCTGTGACTTACAGACTTCTTCGGTGTCCAATGCTCGACATGAGTATCATACCAAATGATTAATCAAGTCACAGAACCAATATTCTCTTTTGGCACGATGGATCAGCAGTGGACGATAAGGCCAATGCAGTTCTCCACCCTAATTTACATTTTTACAAGGTCATTCATCACCCACGATAAAGTTCCTTGGATGTTGTTTTTCCCGCGGAGCGGTAGTACAACAATTGCTTGTTGAGAAGTGCAATATTTGTGTAATCAAGAGTGTTCACCTGATTTCACCACGCTTAGACAAAGTTTGTTGGGTGTTGCTAGAACAAATGATGTGGAAATTCCCCAACAATTTGAGTTGTTGCTCTAAGGATGACGTCTTGCAGTGCAGCTCGACGAGTATGCACTGGATTGAGTTTTGCCACAATTGAGTGGGAAAGTTTATTCTCCGAAATTCAGTAGACGAGGTTTCAGCGTGGATCCACGAATTTAGCGAAGTTGCTTCATATTGCGTCAAGAAATTTGAGTTTTGTGCAGAAACAGATTTGATTGAGGTGAAAGTTTTGCATTGCGAAGAGCTCACTCTTTGTTAGAGACAAACGGCGTTGTTGTTTTGGCTGCTTGCAGCTTGGAAACCAAAATTTCGGGAATGTGATGGCACAAACCAAATTGAACAGAAGAAAAAGCCAACTTTTATCGCCCCAGACGGGCACAGGTGTACGAAACTAATGGATCTATCTGGAAATGAAATTCCCATACGTGCAGTGACTCTCGTGAGCTGAAAGGAAAGTAAACAAATTGAGACAATATTTCAAACTTGAAAGTTACCCGGTTTGAAACATGCTTCGAATGCATGATGATGGGTAGCTTAAATGAATTGCAGTGTTTTCAGTCTAAACGTGTATTATAACATCGCAAAAAGGGATTGAAATTGTGCTCGAAAATCGTCCTGTTTGCTATTGGATCTGAGCAAAAAATCATATTTTTTTTCAAAAACAACGTCAAGTAGAGGTCGCATGGTTGCCAACGAAGCTGATGACCCTAAATTCATCAAACGCATTACCACTGCTGACAAGACACCGGATTATGAATAAGATATTGAGATTGCTCAACAATCTAGCGAATGGCGCTCCAGAAATGAGCCAAAACCGATAAAACCATGTTAAAGTCGGTTTTTAAAAAAGCATCACCTCAAATTTCAACGGAGTTGAACACATACACCCGGGACGAAACGATTGGTTCCGCTGGGGCCGCGAATGGAAGTGCTTCGACCACACTGATCACACTAGAGCAACACCCAGTTGAGGGAACTCGTTGTGGTTAGTTTGTTTTGCATTTTTTTTTGTCGATTGAAATGTAAATGAAAGCGGGACCCCTAGTTGTGTTCGTTGGAGGCTCGAAAAAAAAACAAAGAGTAAAAAAAAATCGTGAAAGGCAAATTGAGGATGCATTTTTTTTTGTCCTGTTTGCCATGCAATTAGTCATGTTTTGTTGCCCCGGTTGATAGGTAGAATCACTTTATGAATAGGAAATTGAGTGTTTAACATATAGTGGAAATGAAATTGCTTCCGGTAGTTTATTTTGCGGATTATCAGCGGTAGAATGAAAGTAGAATCGTGTCGCAATATTTATAAGAGATAGCCATTCATCATAAAACTTGTCACCAAAAACAAAAATTGACCGTACTCGTTCCATTCATCCGCTTTACCGATTGCCAAGCCAACTGTTCCATAATTTAGCCTGTGGCAAGTTTGCCGCATCCAGCTTGCTACGATTGAGGTTCGGTGACTGTGGAAGCCGTCATTGATGCCTCTCCTTTGCTGTTCAAAGCCATCCCTGCCGCAATCGCTTCTGTTCCATAAATCCGCATATTAGAGCAATCAAAAATTTATTGCAAGTTTAACTCTCCACATCTGCTGGTCCCGGACGAGGATGCTGTGGTTGTATCAAAAGTATGTTTGTTTTCGGTTGTTTGCCATCCATTACGAATCTGAATCGATACTATATTTGGCTCTCTGGTGCATATTGTAGTGCAGGATGTTGAATCCGTCATAAAGTTGTCCGACTGTGATTTGTGTGGGTTATTTATACATTTTCACTAGGTTCGGTGTTTTTTCAACAGTGGCCGTGGAATGGGCAGATCGAGAGTATTTGGTTGAAAGAAAAACAGTAATCTGCACTGTTTCTTTGAAATTTATTGCAAGTTTTTCATGGTAACTCATTAACAAAGTATACCTCGTTCAAAATGAGTCAACTCTATGGAACTTTTTAATTAATAATTGCTATTCATTGGTCAAAATGATTTACAGTGATGGACAATACCATAAGTTCAAGGCCCATTTCATACAATATGGTCGTGTTTGAGGGTTTGTCGTTATTTTTTCCGTAAACATGAACAGTGGGTTAAACCAACAGCAAAATTGCTGTTGGAGCCACTCATATATGTTGCTTGATTTTATGGATCTCGAAGGAATCGATCTTATATTCAAGTTACTTTCTCGGACTCGAAATAAGCAGTCGTGACAACTTAAAAAAAATGAACCAGATTATCCTGAAAATACCGCTGCCACGTTATTGGTGCTATTTTAACCTTTTTTACGCGTTTTTTAAACTACTTGAGCTTTTCGACAAAAATGATCTCAATTGTACAATTCAGCGGTGACGTAAACAATTGCATTGCATCAATCTTATTTTGGTTCCGCTTCTAGCAAACACCCCCAACGAAAACCGACACTTAAATTTTCCCCGGATGAGAGCAGAGCTTGGCAACAAGGACGGAAAACAGCTAATAAATCTAATGTACTAGGATGGGCAAAGCTAGGGAATGGAAGAGGGAATTGTTGAAAATATTTTCAATCTTATTCGGACAGTTTTATGACAATGATCGATGAGTATCTCTTTGTGATGGGATGATGTTCGTCATGACAGTTTTCTTTTAAATGTAGGACAGTCTTTTTAATGCCGAGTCCTTGCTTTATTTTTAACTAGCGCAAATGGAATAAAACTGCCAATAATCGTTAAATTGCTGGACAATTATGATTGAAGTGCCTCACAGTCAATTTCATTTTTGAAAATTGAAGAAGATTGGAATTGTTTTCACATAAATTTGAGCCATAATTTCCCGGGCAACGACTGCTTCGGTTCATAGTTTGGAGCGGTTCTTTGGAGACTGGGTTCTGTTTCAAAGGTAATAGGAGGATCTATAGATAGAATTGTGTGTTTTTATTTTTGAGATGTGGTTAAAATTACTATAAGGGGCCAACAGGGTGAAGGATGATAAAGAGTGAATGGCAGTTTAGGTAGAATGCCCGTGTCGTCATTGCTCATAGTTTTACTCGCAGGGGTTGATTGAACTCGATAAACCGAACTGAAATATAAGAATATAGCAGGTGTTTATTTTTGCAACCGATTTACAAACACGAATGCAAAATAGTTTTAAATTGGTTTTCTTTGCAGTTTTGCCAGCTGTTATGCTTTCATGACTGATGACCGTCAACTGAAGCGTTTTTTTTAAACGACTATGCGTTAACAAATTGGACGATCAATTTTTTTAAGCCATCAGCATCGCACTAAGCGTGTGTTCCTACTTTTATTTACAAATAGTTACAAATTTTAAAGCTGGCAAGCAGTTTGCAACAAACACGAAACTCAGCGTTGAGAACGGCATTATAAAATGCTTGCATTAAGTTTCAAAAAGCCTAAAATTGAGACTGTATTCATCCGCGTTAAAAAGTAGGTCTAAGACTCATACATTTTCCAAATGGTTTCACATTCAATAGAACGGACATAAACTCTATCTATCGAGCGAATGTTTCGATGTTTAAATAATGATTGATTACCAATTAATAACTGTAATTTTGAATTTATATATTCATACGTTATTGTTCGTTGACCTCAAGCATTCTATGTTTATAGAAAGTTTCTAAGAAAACTGTCCAACTTTTCAGATAATGCAGGTTCTTGTTTTGAAGATATTACAGTATACAAACATACCTTAAGTTTAATCATCATTTTTAATATTTTAAATATTGAGCAAAAAGTTTTTTTAACTTCACCATATCTTCTATTGATGACTTATGACTGATGACTTGAGAGTTATTCAGTTACGCAGAGAATATTGGTAGTAAAACTTCATGTACAGTTTCGTGACCTGGTCAAGGAGATCTTCATCACGTTATTTGCACGGTGAAATTTCACGTAACTTTCGCCTGAACACGTAACCAAATCTTCTTCAGTAAAATCAAGTGAACATTACGTGCCAGTGCCAATTGTACGGAAAATCACGGAACAACTATATGATTTTAACGTAGAATGAATCGTGGAAATCGCAGGACTTACGTGACCTTCAATTGTTTATTACTGGTTTTGGACAGTGGACGAAAATGACGTGCGTTTCACGTGGAAACAACGTGACGATTTTTTTGAGTGTAGGGAATTTTTGTATTATCATACAGAAGGACCGAAGGGTCTAAGATTGTTACGAAACTTTGTCCACGCGTACGGTTCATGGATATATGGATAATAAACAATATTAAAAAATCGGGGTTGCTAGTTTTCCTACTAAATTGTCCACAGGAACAGCAACATTGCTTGGCAAAAGCCACCGCAATATTTTGTTGCCTAGAGAAACGATACAGAATTGTCATGTGAGATTTTCTCCCACGACGGTTCACCTTTGCTTGTGTTCAATTTGGTCGTAATGAAAAATGACAAATATCAGTACATTTCCCACCACTGATCACAGTTGCGTTTGAGTGTGCTCATTTTTTCTCTCTTCTATGTTTACCATAGCTAGAGCGCACCGTTATTGTAATGTGCAGCCTGCTTTCTCTTACGTTAGCTCGGTTTTAACGCCGCCACAGTCGCTTTTTATAACATTTCCGTGAGAGTAAATGAAATAAGAACTACACATTCAATGAGGTCTATACAGGTGGCGAAGAGCAGGGTATTTGTCGGTATTAGTAACGAAAAATGTGTAAACAATTCATGATTTTGGGTAGTGACGTAAAACGCCAAAAACAAGCGAATAATAACAAAATAAGTTAAGTTTTTTTCCGCATCCTTTTAGTGCACAAAATGGTATTTTTCAGCCGAAACCTTTTAAAAACTATACCAATTACTGTAAATATACAGTAATCTTGTGATTTGCTGCTGTTCTAAATTGTTGTTTTTGGAGATCTACGTCACGCATGTTTACATAAAAACAGCTGTGTTTCATCTCACGAACAAAATGACTGTTTTTTGCATTGCACTAATACAACTTAACCACTTCTGCTCCACCTGTATAGACCTCATTGCTACACATTGCCAATCTATAGGTTAATGACAAACTAAAAGTTTGCTCGAGTACGTCTGTCTCATAACCCGCTAGTAGATGATTTTATGATCATAGCAATCGACTTGTTATGGTTGATTGTTTTGTAGAGCGTCTGGGTAAAATGAAGGAGCGAGTAGAGTAAATTGACGTCAATTTCATTCCGCCTTCCCACACAAACACGGAATGACACTCTATGTACAGATTGCGGAACTGAAGAAAACATGTTCATGATCGAAAAGCAATCCGCATGCTTTTAATGCGCCCCTACAATTGGTAACTTTATTCCATCGTAATGAAATTTTATGAGTCTAATACTCGTTTCTGAAGGTAAGTTGCGATGGATAAGAAAGCTAGGTGATGCATAAACTTGCTTGAAACCCGTTCCGAACCACTGCAGTGAGCACAAGGATGAAGAATTATGAGTTGGACTCTAGGAGCAACATTCACCTGGACAGGTGCCATTTTACTATGGTTATTAGTCTGATTGTGACAGTTTTCAGAATGCTTTCTACGATAATTTCCAGGGGAGTAGAATCACTAATATAGCACACTATGCCTTTAAACTAATTAAGAGGAATCAACTGAAGAAAGCTGTCAGGAGGAAAACTTAAACCTCTTTCTGCAGGACCTGAAGTCTTATGGCCCAAACACAATGATAACGGCAACGGCAAACGGCAAAGCCCGATCTGAGTATGCCTGCTTGTCGGAAAGACAACATGCTAGATTCAAGCCGATTCAAATTGGACATATCAAAGTCATTTGCAGCAACTGTCAAAATTGCCGTTTTCCGTTTCATTTCCGTTATCATTTATCGCTTCACGCTATGAAAGCATTTTAATCGGGGGCGACCCCGGCGTATTGGTTAACATCCATACCTCTCACGCCTAAGTCACGATTTCAAATCTCACCCCCGGAGAAGTTACGAAATGCCTAAAAATGGTGTTTGAGTGACTACGACGGGAGATGAACCAGCCTGAGGCTGAAAATCTCGATAATCAAGACAAAAAAAAGGCATTTCAATCAAAATTGAATAGGAATAACCAAACACTTGCAGGAAGTCGAAGAATAAATTCAGCTACTGTATATCTTTTAGTTGCGAGCCTTAAAAAATCTGGTTTTCAACGATGATAAAACAATATGCAAGAATTTCAGAACGTTGCTTAGCTATCAATTCACTAATCGTTTTCTTTCGTTTGTTTACTGGTACTTAAAAAGTTTTACTCACTTTATTATCCCAATTGATAGAGTGTGATTTCGATTGCAACAATGTATATCTATCATTCGCTTCCCACTAACAAATGAACAAAATGTGTACGTGGTTGAATTTTTTGCAATTGTATATTGTTCAACTGCCTCCAATCAAATGAAAGGTATCAATCCACGTGAATGGTTTTGTTTTTCAACCGGCAGTGAAAAATATTACACATGGTTGCATTTTTTATTTCGCTTTTTCCTCATCGAAATTTCACTTCACTATCAATAAAACAGGAATGCGTGTGTAAAATAAATTGTTTTTCGATCTTCCATTAGTCATCCTGTTCCATTTGAGCGGAGATGGGCAATTAAAACGAAGGGTATTGATGTGTTTGCACTCGAGTTCATAAACTATATGTTTTTTGCCGGAATTGAATTGCAACAATTGATAGCTCTTCTCGCTTGTTGTGTTGTTTTGCACATAAAGAAGGTTGTTTATGCCATACTTCATGAGACTTAAAAAAAACTTGGTAGGATACCACGAAAGGATGTCATGTCGAATTTAACAAAACACCTATTTCCAAAATGACAGCTCCCTCTACACTAACAAACAATCTCTGAATTAGGTTTTTATGTTCAACAAGTCTCGACCAGTTTTTTTTGTGAAAATTGGACCTGAACTAATAAAGTCAAATTTATAAATTTATTTCAATTAGGAAACGTCTATTAACTATGTCACACAAAAAGTGACTTTTGATTGCACATTTGCACATTTGCTCGGCCAAAATATTGTAGGCTTGTTATGCTGTTAGATCAAGGGTAGCAACATTTTTTGTAGACACTTCTTCGCAAAGATTTTACCATTCATTGTGTCGGTCGTAATAAATGGACCAGATAATTTTCCACATCCGCATATGGCTTGCCACACCATTACATTATAGTCGAATTTTTCGGAGTAAATGGCTTTCACTGATCCAGTGATCCTGTGGTCCCAGCAGAGTTTCATAATCGAGTTTTTAATAGATTTCATCGTCCATGATAACACGCCTGATTTTTTGTTCAGAAGTTTGTCGTATAGCTTTCTAGCCTTCGGTTTTACAGAATCAGCCTGTTTAGTGCTTCGTTTTGGGCTACTTCTTCTTCCAACGAGTCCGCAGGCCCATTCTCTCCGTGGCGCGCATAACATTAGTCTCCGTAAACCGTAAATTCCTTTAAGTTTCAACTTTGCAATTCCCCCGGAACCTAATTTTGGTTTCCCGGAAGCTACTGAGAGCACCATAATGTAGCGTCTCCCAATTGATAATTGGCATAGTTTACGGTTAGAACTAGGGCGTTCTTAGATTTTTCGCCAAATCTCGGACTGATGCTGAAGGATGACACTTGAAATAGTCCCTTACCTTTCTGTCGATTCTAGAGTCAGCGAGACCGGTTATTCTACTCCGTCTCGAGAAGTCTACGAAAAAGCACTGTTGTTGATACTTCCGTAATGCGGTTTGAACTGCTCCGATGCTCACACCTTCTTCCTTAGCCAGTTTTCTGATCGACAGACTACTGATGGTGCACCGTTTATGCACAATCCGTTTTCTTTTTCCAAGCATTTTCAAACTTCGGTGCGAAAAATTGAAAAAAAAAATGACAAGATCAGCTTAATTTAGATGCAAACAACAGGACGCAGCCAAAAGTTGGTTGAATACTGCACGCATTTTAAATTGACGGTTATTCATAAGTGTATTTATAACTATCGGAACAGTCTATAAAATCAAAATTATTGTACAATTGAAAAGTGTGGCTAGTGCTATACCCAGGTAACCAATAAGCATTAAAAGATGCAGTAAATCAGCCCTTAATCTGCATTCCATTGCTTAAAGCTTATATATTAGCATTATATCAGCATCTTCAATGCAATCGTTTTAAAGTTGATTTCAAATGCTATTTGAAATGCTTGTAGCCTGTAATAAGCATTTCGAATGCATAGTAGCATTGATGAAGCATTATCAAAGCATGACATTAAGGCAGTCGTGTTTTTTTTTTTGTTACAAGGTGGCATTTATGTTTCAATGTGACTTAATTGGAACTGCTTATTGCTTACCTGGGTATCAAACAAGTTTCATTAATGAAATAAAAGAAGAAGGCAATTTTAACCACTTGCTAACAGGTTTTGAAAAAGGGAAAACCGAATTTTTAACCTGTTCTTTTGTAGGTTGTACAGCAGAAGTATGTGATTTTTAAGTAAAACATTGAACTATTTGAACAAATCCGTGGTTTTATTCATTAGGGTGAATCTTCCATTGAGGAACTCTCTTTGGTTCCAATCACCTTAAAGTTTTTCATTCTATTATTTATAGAGTATGCTAGCCAGCTCTGCTGTGTTTCGAACTGTACTAAAGAATCCGTAGAAAGTTTTATTAATTGAAAGAGAGCGAGAGAGAAAAGAATCTTTTATTGTTAGATTTGCTCTATTGAAAAAGGTTCCTAGAACAGCTTACTAACTTGATAGACGACAACTCTTCTTGCTGAATCTACGGCGAATGGATGATTCTCCTCTAGTGGACCCGGTCTTGGGTCAATCGCCTCCAGCCCTCCTGGACGATAGGTCCTCCTCAACTGCAAATAGCCATCGTGTTCGTGGGCCAAGGAGTCAGTGGCTTCACCCTGGTTCTGTACTGAATATTGTCTCCGCTTGTCGTTCTTCCGGCATCCATGCAACGTGACTAGCCCAACGTAGCTTGCCGTCTACTTGACAATATTTATCTCTTTATATACTTGGTACAACTCGTGTTTCAAGCGATGCCGCCAGATGCCATGTTCTTGTTGACCCCCGGAAATTGTTCACAGCACCTTACATTCAAACACCCCAAATGCTTCCCGGTCGACTTCCTTTAGCGTTCAGGTTTCATAATCGTACAAAGCGACCGGTAGGATCAGAGTTGGTGGCAGACCCCTCGCTACCAACGCGCACCTTAAATGTCACCACCCTATCTCTAACGAACACTATTGGAGCTGAAAGGAACCTGATTACAATAGCTATCAACAACAGCGAGTTGAATGCTCTTTTATTGGCAGTAGATAATAAGAACCATACAAAAGGAAGCGAGCATAGAAGCAGATGTAAATTATAGTTTAGTTGTAGAAGTATAAACAGTTGAATTTCTTATAAACTACGCCTTACATAGTAGGTAATTACGTGAAATCTAAAATATTCATTATAACTAATTAAACCTATACTTAAACAAGCTTATACTCCTGAACACCGTAATCCTACCTAAGCTGAAATAACAATCTAAAAACGTCTATTAACATCGACGGTAAGCGTTACATAATCTATTGTTTGAATAATTGAACTATTAATAAGCTAAAAGTATGTAATACAGATTCTTCATTTGGAATGCCACGATATGCATCTATTAGTTGGATTTTAGCACGCAAAACACGTTGAGGACTAAACGTAAGCATATAAATTATCCATCTAAACCTATTAAACCTAACTTTAGAGTTATAATTTCCGAAACACATTCACGTTGGTTCGTGCCAACAAGTCTCTTAAATAACGCAAATTTTGTCTTCGTCTGCAATCTACGGGACTTCAACTGGCTCCGGAGACCCTAAAATGATCTAGTAGCAGCTGCGAGACGCTTTTTCACCTCGTGGATAACATCAGTATCAGTTACTAGAGTTCAAAGATACAAAAATTCTTCCACTTTTTACTACCTTAGTTATGCTGGTCCAATGTCCAATTAGGACCGCATACAACTCCGTTGGCTGCAAGTCTCTCAAGGCTCCACTTGGTTTAACCACCTAGCTCGCTGTGCTACTCTGCCATAAACTAATCTTTCTAGCATCTATGCTCCCAACGATAAAGTGCAAATTATCACACTGTTTAACTCTACGTGGAAGCGTTTGGTACGGGAGGTCCACGCTTTCTTCCTTCCCTTGATTCAGAGTTGTAGAGCGATTTCAGATCTTTCTGGAATCGCGCTGTTTCTTGGAATCCTCTCTGCGGCACATATTACGCAGTAGGCCTGGCCGATGACAAGAAAAATGATGTATTCAAGAAACCATCATTTTCCAGGATGCTTTCAAGGATTGGCTGCGTTAGTGTGAGATTAGATTAGATTAGACTAGTAAGCAGTAAGCGCTCCTCTGCGTCTTGTTCCAGTCGGATACGAGGCAAACACCATTTTTACGGGCTTGTTGTCCGACATTCTTACAACATGTTCCCATCAGCTTTAGCGACTTCTGGATATTGTGTTCCCCATAGAGCTGCGCCAGTTCGTGGTTCATCTTTCTCCTCCATACGCTACCGCCATACACCGCCGAAGATGGTCCTAAGCACGCGTCGTTCGAAAACTCCAAGCGTTTGCAGGTCGTCTTCGACAATTTCACGTCTCATGTATAGGGAGGATCCAGCTTAGGTCCTCAAAATTCCGGCTTATGCCGCCAGACGAAAGTCGTCTGCCAAGAATTCCCCGATTTATTTGCCTGACTAGCTGTTTTTCAACTTAGCAGAATCCACCTCCAAAGCTTCCCAACCATTCAAATAACTGATCTCAAATATTCCAAGTCCGAATGTCCCTCAAAATTACTAATCGTAGTTGTCTTTCAATTTTCCTAATTAGTTGTTTTATTACGGTGCATTAGACGAATTTATTAAAGTCGTTTCAAAAACCTCTTCAAGGAGTGAAACGAAAGCTAATATTTTGCTACTACTTTTCCAGTTTCATTTTAATTGTTGCTTTTTTTTAAATATTTTTACTATTCCTTAATCTATCTCTATCTCTATCTTAATCTATCCTTTTATACCCAACGCTGAAAATTTCGCCAGGACCCGCATATATTATTTAAAGTTTGTTAAACATAACGTAACATGTATAATATAAATTGGCTTATAACCTGTACTATTTCAAACTGACGTTTTACTAGGTACCCTTCAGTACCCAACTCTGAAAATTTCAGCAATATTTGTTCATAAGATAATCTTTCAAATACAATCTGTTTTAGACCCCGCTAGGACCCGCCCACCATTTTGATAATTCCTACAATTTCTTAGAACATATTGAAATCGTCAAAGTTTCAAAGTAATGCTGAAAGAAAACCATTTAAATCTCTTTAACGTTAGACTCTACAAACTTAGTCTTCAGCAACTTTTCATAAAACTACTTGCTCTAAAACTTTGTCGAAGACAACAACCCGTTATCTCGTAGCTGGAAAAAGTTAGAATTTAAAAGTGTAGTTAAGCCCTTATGAAAAGTTAGTCGTGTTTTTTTCAAAAGATGCGGAATAACATTTTTAAAAACTCTTCTGAAGACACCTACTCGATGAAATAATGACAAAAGGGTGAAAATGTTTTTGACCGTCTTTTTTCAGAATTGTGTCACTGTGCTGCGGCTCCCTTGCTACTCAACTAAATGTTCTGTTAATCATGATCGTCTGTGTACTAGAGAAGTGAAATGACGGTCAATTTCCATGTTGGTATATTTATTATTGATTATATGATCGTATCACATAAAACTTGTTAAAGTTATAGAAAGTGAATGAGAAACGCGAGAGAAAAATATCTCTCGGGTGTTATTTCATGTTGATGAGAAGTTTGAGAGAGTGAGAGGCTCTTCTGTTGCTTTGACTGTCAGTTGCAAGAATCTCATTTGTCAATTCTAACGCTGTAAGTACTGTGATGGAGCTCAGTACTGATTACAAAGTAACCTCTAGCCCGATGGGCTGTGAACTGTCTTAACAGGAGCCATAAACAAAGAAAGAAAAATAAGACAAGTTCACCGATATTCCAGTCCGTCTCTTACCATGTGATTTTTAGTCTCAGCCATAATGGGTTTCTCAACAGTGCCCGACACCACCGAGTCACTTCTAATTCGCTCGGGGCATGAGCATAAGTGGCCGACCTTGCATCACAATCCATTGGCCACGCTGATCCCATGCCGAGTCACCTGGGCAACCTTGGGCAAACGGATTGGCTAACTTGCACAAATTATCTTGCTTCTCTTCACTCACGATGATAATAATCACTACGCGGAAGATTACCATCTTCTTCTAGAATACCTTCGAATGACACTTTGGGTTTAGGCTCACTTGAGGAAAAATCTTATGTAAAAAACACCAACACCAAACACCGCAGTTGTGAGCCGTTTTTCAACTGAATTCCTAACACTGCGTGACTTCGCATTACGCAAAACTTGTTGATTTTAACCTCATAACAACTAATTGCACACGCGCACTAGTAATCAGCGACGGCAGCTTGTACGAGTCAATGTTCATAGTTCAGTCAGCTCCAATGCACTTTTCACCATTTTCGTTTATTACTCTCCGAATCATCAGCAAGAAACATGCACAATTATTGACGCATTTTCAAAACATGTACTAACGAGCACATAAGACTTGCACTCCGAAGAAAAAACGTCTTCTTCGCCCAAAAGCATAGCCTACCTCTCATCCTCAAATTTTTGAAATGACACCTGTACAACGTTAAAAATCCCATCGGAGTGATTTTCATCGCCAGTAGCGTGTGAAACTGGCTGGCAGCTGGGGGGCGCTCAGTGGCGGCCGAAAGCAACCCAAGAGCGTTTCCGGAAAAAGTAATAATTTCGATTGCTTTATTTACAGTTCTATACGTGTGCTCAAGGAACAAAATTAAATATTTTTCTCAGTATCAGTTTCTTTTCTTACAAGTTGTTATTGCCACAAAGCGCCTGAAGCACTTGTATAGAACTGGAGGAAAGTAGATCAAAAGAACTTTTTCTTCATAACATGTGCCGCCCGGAAAAGCTCATGAAAATTTCTTCCTCCCAGGCCCCTCAGTTGCAACTTTGATTATTCCTTTTATCCGCAAAGTGTTCAACTGCTCTTGCAGCAAAACTTGATTCCTGATATCCGAAAACCCATCCAACAACTCTCATCTTCAATTTTCAACACTGTCGATGGTGCTGCAGAAGATGGAGTGTCGATGGCCATAAGAGGGTGCGCAAAAAAGTTTAATAATATCCATGATGATGTGTTCAAGCCCCCAGACGATCAACTGTCCCAGTTTCTTCACAAAATTGTACATCCTCGTTTTTTTTCATCTTTTGCTCTTCTCTAGGCTGATTCTTCAACTTTCTTCACTATCCGCCTCAAGTGAAATGTGAGAGCCAAACTTTGGTCAAAACTAGTTGGTGGAATATTTTGTCCCTTTCTCTTGTCATCTATATTTTCTATCGCCTACTTGGTTGAACGTCGTTGACAGCTTGGGAGGGGGGGAAATATAAATATGAAGTAAAACTTTGACCGAACCGGTTTGCAAATTCCATTGTTTTCCCAAAGGAGCATGGCCCAACCGACGACGCTAGGCATGCCGAGTGCAGTGGTTGTGTTTTGAATATTTATGGGATCATTGGAGTTTCATCCCGGTCGTGGGATGGGGGGAGTAGCGGTGGTTAGAATGCGGAATTTGTACATCATCCGAGATATGATAAGGCAACTCAATTGAAATTCAAATTTCATCTCCAGGGTTCAATATGCAATCCGTGAACGAATGTAATGAAGTTATTATTGCGGACGGAGTTCGGTTCCTGAATCGAGGAATCAAGTCAGGATTAGAATGGTGTTCTTGAATTGAGGGTGAGAAATGTAGTACGTGGATTTTTAATGAATTTTTGATATATATTCTTAAATATTTTAACACAGACTGACACTAGACACTAGTGAGGAAATTTTTGTGTTGCAAAAAGCTCCACCGGCTGGTGTGTTAATCGAACGCTCACTGTGTACTACTGAACGAAAAATAATTCCACTGGTCACATGGCTACGAAGCAACACCATTAATTTGATAGTTTTGTATTCTCATGCAACGATTTTCTTTTTTGAATTAACACTCTGTGAACACAGCAACAGCTATTTAAGTTTTAATTGTTTAGAGTTTGAAATGAAACTATCACATGCAGTGATCGTAAGTATAATGTTGCACATCAACATTAGATTTGACTTCCTTATTAAATGTAGTGGAACAAAACTTCTCACAGCTATCAATGTTTTTCCAGTGGAAATTGCATGATGATGGCTGCTGTGTTCAATTATCAACAAAGTGTCATGAACTGGATGCTGACTCTGGCTTCCATTTCGTGTCAAATTGGAGAAGTTTGAAAATTCAAATAGAAACTTCCATGTTTGGCATAGTTTAATAGACCAATATTAGAGTTGAACCAGCAGAGGCTAAAAGGCACTTTAATATCCCAACCATGGCAAGCATCCTTCATCTTATGACGTTGCTTGGGCTGATGCTGCCCCCAATTTCAGATAAATCAATTTCTCTGCCCTCCCATTGAAAGTCCTTCTGTACTACCAGTACGAAGCCCGAACAGGAACGAATAACTTGATAACTGGCCTTAGTATTTAAGAGCTCTGCATAAGAGGTAGAATATCTGAGGATAATACAATAAAAATGTTCCTAGAATGTTATGTGAAAATCAAATAGAGCCCGAGCAGGACACAACAACATATGAATACCTAATGTTGATCTTGATAACTGGCCTTGGTATTAAAGAGCTTAGGTTAAGAGGTAAAATACCTAAGCAAGATACCTAAGATTTGCAAGCAAAATATCTCTCGAATAACAAACCTTGTTATTTTGAATACCTGGGTATTGTCTTACCTCAATTTGGTATTCGCATAATATTATTGGAACAATTTTATGGTATTATCTTCAAGTATTTTACCTCTTATGCTGTGCTCTTAAATACCAAGGCCAGCTATCAACATCAATACTAGATATGCATTTGTTATTTTCTCCTGCACTAGGTAGGGTACCATTGGAGTATCCGGGTTGTCCCGGAATGGTCAATCTGGTAACTAGTCCATTTAATGACTAGAAGTAGATTGTTTACAAAAGAATCATGAAGTTCATGAAAATCATGAAAGGTTCCACCAAGTCATCTGGATTGTCCCAGAATTTCCAATATGGCCATTGATCTAATTCAAGGCTACAAGTAAACTACTTCTAAAAATTCATGAAGTTTGAAACGTTGAAAGGCATATTTGGGCAAAAATCTGTTTTTGTCCTCGCCTAAAGGGCTCTTCCGGGGCCTCTGGATTGTTTTGGAATGGGCAATTTTTAAGCTAGAAGTAGACTTCTCAACGAATATCATGAAGTTTGAGTCTTCAAAAGGCATGTGTTGGAGCACCACCCTAGGGTATTAAGATGTACTAGTTGTAAGATCAATAGCATCCCAAAAGACTACCACACACTATACCTTTGTACTCCATACACAATCACATAATCACGTTAGGATAGTGAACGATCGGAAAGGCCTCACATTATTATTTGGCTAGCAGGGTCAAGATCATTTAAGAATAATATGGTTCAGTTGCAAATATATCTTTCATACGTTCACCCACGAGTTCTTGGTCCCGTTTTGCAACACCGCGTTTTTTATCTATAGTGAAAGATATCGTGTTCGAGTGCCACCGACTCTCGCAGCTTGAAGCGACGCCTGAACATGCATACAGCATGACTCGGCGAAAACCTGCGCTTATCCTAAATGGTTCCTCTGGTTGCATCTTAGGTTTGTCCCGGAATTTCCAATATAGTCAATGGGCCATTTCTTGGCCTATAAAAAAATATTAAGTTTTAGCTGTTGAAAGGCATGTATCGGTGAAAATTCATATTTTTCCCCTCTTAAACTGTTCCCCTGGAGCATCCAGATTGTCTCGCCGGAATAGACAATATGGTCATTGATCCAGTTCACAGCTAGTAGTAGAAAAATCATCAAGTTCCGATGAAAATTTGTCTTTGTCGCCGCCTCATCGATCCTGGCAAAACATGCCCTCTTCCGTCACAGATTCCTTGTGACCAATAGGGTTGAAGAGGGCACTGTTTACCAGAAACTGAAAATTGGGACTTTATGAAGCATTTGGTCATACATAGTTTCTACAATGTGAGCTTAAAATTCGGGTCAATATGACCCCAAAAATCTTATTCATGGCATCTCTTTTTTCCAGACTGTATTCGATGAGAGATTTCGATCCACCAAAAAGTTTTCCTTGAGCCGGATTCTTTCAAACTTTTCTGGAAATAAGAGTACTACTAAATGGTTAAGTTTTGACATCATTGGTTCATTGAACCTCTTCTCCCAACCCAAATGCCGCACCTCTGCCTTAAGCCCCTTTCATCAAATTTTTGAGCAATGATAGGACCGACTTTCTAACTTACTTTTAACCACACTTTCTTTAGTTCAGTTCATTTTCTATCAGTTTTGGAGTTTGAACGAGCTTTGCCTTCATGATTGCTCAAAATTTTTCCACTGGGCGAAGTTCCGGGTGTTTGGAGGGTTGACGTCTTTTGGTACAAAAACTACATGATTATCTTTGTACCAGTCTGAAGCGGAGCCGGGCATAGTGGCAGGATGCCAAATCCGGCAAAACAGTGTCGGGCCATCGTGAGATCTCCAGAAGGGCAGAAGTCGTTTTTGGAGGCATTCGTCCTTGTAGATTTGTCCGTTGACGGTGCCAGAGGAGTGATGAAGGGGCTGACTCATTTTGCCACATCCGCATATCGCTTGCCAGACAAGGAATTTTTGGCAATTTCGACGGTTTCTTCTTCCGTACACTCTCCAGAAACGGCCAACTTAGAGGGGCGACGTAGTGTTCCTGTCCTGGCATTTGTTTGGTGTCGGCTTTAATGTAGGTCTCATCGTCCATCTGATACCACGAACGGTTTTGTGAGCCACTCCTGCTACGGTTTTCTTGCACGAGTTTTGGCCACCGAGTTCTGTTTATCGCTCCGGGTCGGTGCCTTCTGGACCTTCTAACATGTAATCCAGAACTGTTTCATTGCTTTCTGCACAAAACAAACTGAAACTTTCGCCTTTCGCAACATCCCTGATCGAAATGTTGGGATGACGCATAAGTTGGTTCAATACCATCCTGGCCTTCTCCGGATTTAGATGTGCCACGTTTTTTGCCCACTACCATTTTTCCGCTTGGTTGTCTTACGGTCCTTAAACGTTTTGATCACATGAGATACGGTTGAATGTGCGATTCCGAAGTGTTAGGATTTTCGAAGTGAGTGCCCAAATTTTGTTGGCGCACTATTTCTTCATTCGAAGCAGTCACTGAAATCACTAGACCGATTTTCACGAAACTCATTACACAATTGACACATAACAATGAAATACAGCCAGTTAAAATTTCAATAATTTTTACCCACATGCTACAAAGTTACGAACAATTGCGTGTGTCCAAATTTCATCGAATACAGTCTTTATTTTTAAAGCCCTTCAGAAAAGTCAAACAAATTTGCCTTCAGGCAGGAACGTAACTTCCCATGATTTTGAAAAAGTCAATAAAAACCAAACGTATAGATGCTTATTTCAGAAAGTGAAAGCATTTTTTTAAATCTAGTCCAGGTAATGTTGACCCAGACACCTAAAGAAGGTTAAAAAGAAAACTAGAATACCAGAAAGCGCAGGAAACGAGCACGAAATAACAATTTCAACGTTAAACACAGCAGCAATCATATAACGTTGGCACAACAACAACAACAACAACAACAACAACAACAGCAACAACAGCAACAACAACAGACAACAACAGCAACAACAACAACAACAACAACAACAACAACAACAACAACAACAACTGACAACAACAACCAACAATAGCAACAACAACAACCAACAACAACAACAACAACAACAACAACAACAGCAACAACCAACAACAACAACAACAACAACAACAACCCAGCAACAGCAACAACAACAACAACAACAACACAACAACAACAGCAGCAACGACAGCAACAACAACAACAGCAACAACAACAACAACAACAACAACAACAATAACAACAACAACAACAACAACAACAACAACAACAACAACAACAAAACCAACAACAACAACAACAACAACAACAACAACAACAACAATAGCGTTTTGCTTCCTCCAAGGTCACTGGGTGATTTATATGATACCGATCCGATATTTAAAGCCGTTTTCAGCTATTCAGTGTCCGAGACCCTCGAATATTTCGTGATGGAGGGCGAAACTATGCCTCCGACATAAATGTACAACCCGAAGGATCGCAGCAAGCCGTGTTGTGAAATTGACGTGTTTTGGTTTTGCTGCGTCGTTTTCGCGAAGAAAATATCAAACAATAATTCGTCATTTTAGTTTAACTTTCACTGAAATCATAAGATATTCACGTGCTTTAGAAAAGACGAAGTGAATACAATCGATTCCCTCCCAAAATGTCTGAGAGTCGGTAGTATTTCCACATTTTTTGGTTTTTTTGTGCTTCGCCCCCGCACCCGGAAGAAGAGTTACATCAGCTTAGTTTAGTTTATTAATAGTAGTATTGTGACATCTGGACATAAATTATAAAGTTTGAGCGTTTGTCCGCTTTGTCGCGAGTGAATCGATGATTATTAGCAGTTTTGAAGTTCGATACAGAGTCGCCTCACCCTAGGGGTGAGACAGCTAGACTCTGAGTTGCTTTGATGCACCGAGTATCTCGCGAGTAACTCAATATAGCTTGAAATTAAATCAATGTTCATCTGTTCTTATCGGTTGCCAGGGTTTCGAAAAGTTTGTCTTTCAACTAGACTCCCAATTTGTTTGAAAACATTGTGGACCTTCTAATGGCAATAGAAGATGGCACAACGGTGAACCCTACTGAAGTACAATGAAGTAGCGTTAAAGCGAGATGTACAGATTCGTAATTTGCTAAACATAAATTCTGAGAAGCTTAGAGCTTGTGTCCTAGTGCAGCGGGCTGAACTGTCTCTTCTCCTGCCCTTGTCCCAAAGCACTAGTTCATAGTCTGGCCGTCTGGTGGAATGATGCTGCATAAGAAAATTGCGGATCAAAGCAAAGCTTTACACGAATAGTGGCAAAAACGATATAAAATTGTACGAGCATATCAAATATGTAGTTTAAGTGAATGTAGCTTGTTTTCCTAAGACATTGAAAATTGCTAGTTTTCAATTGTGCACACTCGAGAGCTAATGTACTAGCGTCGGTTTGTTTGGGCAGCCCTAAGTTTGCACCTTTAAACTGAAGAAATGATCCATTAAAAATTTAAATTCATTCCATAAAAAACGTATTCATGACCCATTAAACTCTGGTCAATATCCATAATAAAATGGATATGATCCATAAAATGTATCAATGTGATCCGTAATTTATATAAAATTTAGCAATAAAATGTCAAAAATATACCGTTATATATCTCCCTCCCCTCGGATATGTGATCTGGCCGCGATGGGAGGGCCTACGCCATCAGCATTGAGATGGTAACCAAAGACATATCCTGACGTGGTAGTATCACATCTTGAATATTTTGATTTAACGCCGCGTCACATATCTGGCATTGATGCACTGATTTTACAGATGTGAACCAACGGACATCCTGTCTGGGGGCCTTGAATGCTGGTGCGGTCTGGTGGGGCTCTTTCCTCATTAATAATGATGTTGGATTTCTTCTGGGCTGTGGCACCTTTCTTAGCGTTCCCTGACATGATGAGCCGAAGCCACGCTTAATTATAAATCTAGCTAGACAGGTATATATTGATAAACACTGTGTTAAAGATTATTGACATATGTAGGGAACCGACTGTTGGATTCACTGAGTAGAAGTTTGATTAAAACTACGAACGTGGCACCATTCTTATTTTGTTATTTCTCATTTCAAAGAGTTATAATAAAAATACCACACATTATAACAATGGTATATAAACAATCTTTTAACGGCTTCTTTCTCGATATTTTTTCAATAATAGATAGGGACTAGGCGTGAAGAAGCTTTACCTTGTCACCGAAAAGTGAATCTAATAGCTGACCAAGATTGTTAGACTTTGAAGCGATTAAACGACTTAGAGATTAGTATTAGACAAATAAAAAGAAGGCAATGAACAGACAAGTGAACGTAAACGATTCCACAACAGAACTATAGAATTTAACTGAATTGCGCAGAAGACAAGAACAGACTAAGGCGGACAAAGTGATAGGTTATTATTCGAAATATTTTATATTCGGGATAGCAACTAGATCCCAGGCTGTAGAGTAGGCTGTAATGTGGGGTTCAAGCCAGTATTTTTCCTTTTTTTCTCTCCTTGATGGTCAGTTTGGAATGACTCAAACTTTTTAGTCAGTAAAATGAAAAGTCCTTATGAAAATATCACCAATAATCCCACATAAACCCTGCATGGTACTAATACTAAATTATTCTCTTTTAATTTCTATGTTACTCACTCTCTGCATGCGACATTACAACCATCATGGCCGTGAGCGGTTGTGAGGTGCAAGTACCTGGTGGAATAGAAAGTGAGGCAACAAATGTTCATTCTGGGTTTCAAGAGCTAAATGCCGCCCAGGTAAAATTCATCAAATCAGAGAGTATCATGGAAACCGTGAGCCGTATGTAATGGAAAGGAAGATGGTATGTATGTTAAAACGGTACCCCTGAGTCTGGATCATCGGAAAACAAAGGTAAATTGGCATAAAACAACCTGAACGACTGACCCTTATAACACACTTTAAAATGGAAGCTCATTACATACTAATTCAAACGTTTGGAAGTCTTATTAGAAGATACCTCAGTGCTGTAAGTGGCCAACATAGGCGCACCATCGCAATTGCCTAAAAATAACATCCGCTGTATGAATAATAAATTTTGTGTATACTCTTGTTGCAGTACTTCTTGGGGTGGACTTCAGTACTACTAGTTGTCAACATAGACTACATCAAAGGCCTGAATGTCGTCCCTAGGAATTATTGTTTGGCAATTTACATATTTTTAGAAGTCTATTTACAACTGCATACGGTACAGAGATGACTTCAGCACTGGGGGCTTTATTTTAGGTATCAATTGGAGCTTCCATCTTACGACTGCATAACAAAACATCATCGCGGGAAAATTGAAACTGTAATTTTGAAAAATACTACTGTCCAATACCAAATACTTCAAGTAGTGGTCAAGCGGCCAACATATGCTATTGCTTCTAAGGTATTGGTGTCATAGTAGGGGTGACGTTGGGAAAGGGTCTAGTCTTGACAACCAAGCTGTCACGTAGCTAGAAACGCTTAAAAAAAAAAGAAAAAAAAATTAAGGGAGTCAGAACGCTCAAACGTGACTCCTTCCGAGTAAGTAGCAACAACTAAGCAAAATGACTCGAAAGGATTCACGTGGCGAGGTCACCAAGGGCCGGCGTAGTGGTTTCGGCATAATTCTAAACATTTATAATTCTACTACATTCTATAGGACGTATGAAAACAGTGAACAAGGTTTCAAAAAGCACTAAACAAAGTTGATTAGAAATGGAACAAATGTATTATGAAGAAGGGGTGGTGATGGTAAAAAGAATGGCAGCAGACGGACACTGCTTATTCTCTGCGATAGTTCATCAGCAATATCAGGAAGAGATTAATACAGATGAACATTATAGGAAAGTAAGAGAACTAAGAAAGAAAATTGTTAAGCACATAGAAGACAACCTCGAGGAATACCATGCATCACTTTTGGATACAGTGGCAACTCTGGAGCATTTAGGCCAAGAGGACATGGAAATGCGAATACCAATATTTTTACAAAAACTGAAGGAAACAAATGAATGGGGAGGACAGGAAACGATTGCAGCATCAGCACACATTTTAAACAAAAGAATAGATGTCTATTATGAAGCAGGACCAATAATCGTGTTTAATCGACAAGCGGGAGCTGCAGGCGCGATACGTCTAGCGTATAGATCCTCCAGGCAGTCGAGGAACTCGATCAGAAATCACTTCGATAGTGTTGTTCAAAGATTCAGAATCCAAGAGAGAGATATCCAGATAAGGGAGCAAGAGAACAATCTACTACACCCAGAACCGAGAGTAACAAATTTAGAGTTGAACTCTCGCACTAATGCCTCGCAGCTTAGTAATGTTACTGATGGAATGGCTTCACTTCCCAGCTCTCCAATACTACTACAGGAGAACAGATTCCCTATGCTATCCTGGAACGTGCGAGGATGTTCAGAATCCCAAAAACGAAAAACAATGGATGAACACTTCAGCCAGAACAACTACCGCATCGTAGCCCTCCAGGAAACCAGAATGGTGGAATGCACTATGGAAACATCAAATTACTTCTGGTTTAACGTTAACATCAATGGTCTGAAACGAGACAGGATTGGAGGAGGAACTGCTATTCTGGTAGCGAAAGCAATATTTGAAGAAAACAGGTTCAGGAAAATAAGTGCAAATTCCTGTTCTTATCTGATAGACATATTTGGAGAAAAAGTGCTGATAATCTCTACATACATTAGAACCGAAAAACAAAAAGAAAGTCGAGAATTTGCGGCTCTATTCAGATATATCGTGAACTTACCACAAAGCATTAAAAACAATGTGATCATCGTCGGAGACTTCAATGCTCATATTGGAAAGAAGGACTTAACGCAGGAAGATAAGGCGATAATAGGAAAAAGCCTTCTACACGAATACTGTAATGAAAACGGAACAGGAATAAAACATTTTATACACGGACTACATCTTAAAAACTACCTGACTTTTAGCACATCATCTTCTATCGTTACAACATGGACCAATGGGAAATCAGTCTCTCAATTGGATCACGTTTTAATGACCAAAATGAGATTCATGAAAATCCCAGACATTCGGGCATACTATAATACTGACCTGAAAAGCGATCACAAGATGGTAGTATGTATTTTGAAGAAAGAGCTAAACACACGGACAGACCACCCGGGAAACACAATAAGTAAGGGAGCAAAACGAGCTAAATTTGATCTGGAATTATTAAAAAACAACGAGGAAGAGCGAACAAGATTTCAGGACAATACTAACAACCACTTGAAAAGACAACCGACAAACGAAGATAGCTCAGTTGAAGAAAGATGGACTAAAATTCAAGGATCTGTGATGAAAGCGGCAACAGTAGTTCTTCAGAAACCGGGATCTCCCCAACACCGAGACGAGTAAACGCATCGAAGGCATATTTCGTAGCACATCAAAAACAATTAGCGGACAGAACAAACCCAGTTCTAAAAACAGACGCCAAGATAGCGAGGAAAAATAAAAAACAGGCGTATGTGGATCATTTCAATGATAAGGTTAAAAACTTTCTGGCAGAAATAGAAAACGAAAATCCACTGTCACAAATGACAAAAACATTTAGATTCGTCAAACACCACAGAAGACAAAGAGCAGCAGAAAACCGTCGATATATCCCAATTCAACGATGGAACCAGAAACTGAAGGAATCGACAATGAGTACACCTGAAGATGCAATCAGAGAACTTACAGAGACCGATAACAGAGAAGCAGGAGAAGAACCAAAGAAGGAGGAAATCAGAAAGATCATCTGGGATAGTAAGAACAATAGTGCACCAGGTTTAGACAATTTGCACAATGAATTCCTAAAGCATGGACCGGAGGAACTGCTAGACGAGATAACGGAATTAATTAAACAAGTATTCAGGTCCAATATAGTACCAAAAGCCTGGAAAGAGACGATACAAATACCCATACCTAAAATGCCCAACGCCCAAAGCACAGAAGATTTCCGGTGCATAACACTATGCTCGAGTGTATATAAAATATATGCCAAGATACTTCTCGATCGCCTTCGAAAACAGGTAGACCCGATACCCGCATATCAAATGGCTTTCCAAGCCAAAAGAAGTGCCGCCGATCAAATCTTCGTGCTTCGGAGAATTTTGGACGAACGTTGGAGAAAGGGATGCAAAACCATAGTGGTGTCTTTGGACATCAAACAAGCTTTCGATAAGTTAGATATATCCAAAGCTGGTCAAATACTTCTTAGTTTAGGTGTATCAAGAGCGCTTATAAACAGGATAATTGAGGCCTGTCTACAAGAAGAAACTTCCATTCAATGGTTCGGACAAAGAACAACGTCATTTAAGAAAGCGAGAGGAGTTAAGCAAGGCTGCCCTCTAAGTCCACAACTGTTTATTTTGATGCTGCATCATGTTTTGATGTCAGTTCAAGAATTTATACCAGAATTAAAACTATCACATGAAGGAACAATAAAACTCCCGTTTATTCTGGGATACGCTGACGATATGATAGTTATGTGTCAAACAGGGGAGGAGGTAGAAAAGCTACTGGATATTCTTAATCCTTTGTTACATTCGGTTGGACTAGAACTAAACATTTAAAAAACAAAAGTGTTGGTCAGAGACCCGGATCTAACCAAAAATGTGGCCCCAGAGAGAACGACCAAGTTCGGAAAATACGATATAACAGTGGTAACAACATTAAAGAATCTAGGGGCACAAATAACCAGTAGCCTAACACGGGGCGCAACAACATCAGACCGGGTACGCAAAGCACAGAAAGCTTTTCACCATTTATGTACGTTCCTTAAACAACACCCACTGAAATGGCCAGTGGTAAAAAGGCTCTATCATTCCTTAATTACTCCAGTAGTAACATACTCAATGGAGGTATCTACGATTGTAAAACGAAACCGGGATTCGATTCGGAAAATGGAAAATGACATGTTAATAACACTAAAGAGTCTAAGTGCGAAAGAAGACAAAGAAAGACAAATGTACGACCAGAATACACCAAAGGAAAATCCCAGAAATCTAACGGAAGCTCAAACAGCTGAAGCAGATGGCAGCATAGAAGAGTTTAATGATGAGGCAGAAAATTTGCATTCAGCATCGAAACTACTAAATGGACATACCATAAACAACAAAATACGGGTAGCAAGAATCAACTACTATGGTCACATTATTCGAAGCGACCAAGGAGGGATACTAAAATCAGCGTTGGAATTCAAAATCAACAAATCAAAGAAAATTGGGAGACCGGCTTATACATGGAGGACCTGCATTCGACAAGATGTGGAAAGAAGTGGACTTTCTTCGACCAATAGAGTAGTCTTTTGATTCTTTAAAAAATAAACCAAATCAAATATCTTTTCATTAAAATTATATGCTTTTTAAAGGACTGATCTACTCTGCTTTCCAGCTTTTCCAGGACTATTAAGATATTAATATATATCCAATTTTTATTTTGCAGTAACAATCCAGTGGCTGTCAGTAATATTTTGTAAATACATATATTAAATTCTATTCCGTACATACATAAATTCAACAACAAATGGTAAGGGGGAAATACAGGGTGCCAGACGAAGTGGATGGATGAGGGATTCGTGGCTATCTGGCCCAAGTCATGGATGTCAATTAAGCCTTTCTTGGTGGAAATTGTAAGATCGAGATCAGCGAAGGTCTAATTATCTTTCGACAATCTACAGTGAGTTTGCTAACCCTATTTTTAACAAACCACCAGACGGACATCCTCATGTGTATTGCTCACTTCTCATTAATAAGAGCATTTCTTTGGAAGGAAATTCTCTATTCTTTCCTAGGGTTTCGTGTAAGTGCTTCATCTTATTAGTGTGAGTGCTTACGGGCTCACACTCTCGTGTTTGGCCCTTCGTACAGCGGAATAGTAAGGATTACAGGTATGTACAGTTTAATCTTGCCATTGGGATGACGCCATGGCAAGTCCTGCACTGGTGGTGTTTTCCTATCACATCACATCACATATCAAGAATTCAAAATTGTCTCGCATATCGCCTACCAACACCAGTGTGGATGGTTATGGCATCTGGACATTAACTGCACTCGGTTGGTACATTAGCACTTGTAACAATTTAGTACCTTACGGATTCATTCCTTGTAGGAGCCCCCAAAAGAGATTTGCCTGGTGTTCCAAGAACTGTTTGAACTTATGCGACTCCATTTTTATTGGGCCATTTTATTACTTATTCTCGGTTGAAAACAAAACTCACCGCTCGAAACGAACTTGCCCGTAGAAATTCCCTTTTAATTTAGCCTATTTTTCCACGATATTCTGGTCAAATACTTTGAAGAAAACTATTAAACGTTTGTGCGCACTTCTGACACCATCGATTAAAACGCCGTACGAACAGTGAACAAATTGGTGGAACAAAGAAAAACGAAACGAGGGTGTCCAAGGGCAAATCTTATAATAAAGAATATAGCCGGAACTTTTCAACTCAATTCCTTTTGAAAACGCAAAGAAACCATAAGATGCTGCCTTGTCATGTAATCTGATGAAAACATGAATGGCTTGGAATAGGGTTATTTTATTTAAAACGTAAATTATTCTCGTGCAATTCAGGTTCATTATGGTAGCTCCTACCGTCAGAAGTTGGCACAAAACTCAAGAGTTATAAAAACGAGTTTATTTACTGCCGTCCACATGCTGCAAAACAACGGCTCCGTCAGCTGCAATTTGCGAGTGTGCTGCCCGGCTGGCTCTGTAAGCTTCCTGCCGTTTTTCACTTTTCCGGTCAGTGCATTTTAATTGCGAACGAATCAAATGCTGGTTGTTCTACTGGAAGAAAACTGCCAGAGCGTCTTGGTTGCGATAAGAAAAGGATTTAAAAATGTTTGCACTAAAAGTTGATTTTCGCTATGTTGGATCTTGATGCCAATTTAAAATAAGATGAAAACATAATATTGCGCTCGACTGCGCAATGGGGCTGTGGTAAAATGATGCGGAGGAGTTTTTTGCAGACTCCGTTAGTCTTAAACACAACATTCGAGTGGATGCAACTACGTCTGAAACCACACACAAACATGGAAATTGATCGAGAATTTAAAATTTTTAGTGTTTTTCAAGATGAATCAAAGAGCTTTCAAACTATAGTAAACATCAATCACCATGATTATAATCATCTTGGTCTGTATTATCAGACTGGCAACTCGAGTACGAAAACCATAACCATTATACAAACTTTCAACTTCTGTAACGTCTACATAACGCGTCATCATCGGTCGGCGCGGTTGAGTTGTGTTTATCGATTGGTGTTTCGCACTTTTAACTATCGCATCACAGTGTGCCACGGCAAAGGACAAGATATTTTATCCTGCTTAACTGGGCTGCAGCGCTTACTTTGATTGGCCGAGAGTTCTGTTTACTTCCTTTTGACGAAATTGCATTTGCATGTTCAATTTGTTTTCAACGGACATTCGTTTCATCCAATTTATATTCACTTCACCCCCATCTGATTGATGTCCGGCTGATGACTGAATAACATTGTCTGGTAAAATAAAAAGATACAATTGGGTAAAATGTATCATAACAACATTCGGAAGTTTGATACTTACAGTAAAAGTCGGCAATATAGCCTCAGGAAAACAACGCAAATTCCATTTCGCATTGTTTTATTTGACACAAAATGCAAACGCACGCAATGGTGGCAATTTATGTGTGAAATGCAAATATTTGCATTATCTACTTCCCTTGCTAATGGCATTGGAATGTAATTATCCGTGGTCAACGCGATTGTCAGGTGTACTAATATTTGTGCCCTCCGATACGGGCTTGAGGTTGAATAGAATTTATTTGCCCAAACCGCAACCAACTGCAAAGCTCTGTCATTGCAAACAAATACTG
The DNA here is from genome assembly GCA_034211315.2 of Aedes japonicus. Taxonomy (NCBI): domain Eukaryota; kingdom Metazoa; phylum Arthropoda; class Insecta; order Diptera; family Culicidae; genus Aedes; species Aedes japonicus. The sequence continues at coordinate 112,665 of JASCZW010004813.1, forward strand.
CGTGGTAAGGTTGAAGGGGGTGAAGGGGGTTTAAGTGACACTTGTTGATGTTGGATTTACCAGGTTTTTTTTTAAACAGAATCAATTCTGAGTGTCAGCGTTTAAATACTCAGTCAATAACTGTTCTACATTTGTAGATCCGGTAGTCAATTGACAGTTGGTTAGCTGTCATCAATTTTCAATCGATAATAAACAATGATTAAATCAATTCTCACACATATCAAATTCTTGCTTATGGTTGGTTCTCAATTATGTGCTCTAAATTAATACTTGTTGTGATGGTATAAGTTTACAACTTAGCTCTCAGATATTACCTATTATCCAGCCCCTCTTACCTTAAAGTTGTCGTCCTACTCTAATGTTTTTCAGCCATCAATAAATCGAGTTGAACTGAATGCATCCACTATGATTAAGAAAAAAAGGACCGGAAATTTGTAAATAAAACAAAATTTTCTCAATTTGCAAATTTGTTATGTCTTCTTCAAAGTATCACCTATCTGAAGTACCTACGTCACGTTCTCTTTTACAGCCAGAATGGACTGGAATATCTTTTCCTGGATGGGCATTTTGAATTTGCAGAAAAGGAAAAAGTCGCAGGGTGTCGTTATGACGCATAAAGGTCGAACCCTTTAGGGACTTCAGCAACCTTCTTTCGACGGTCTTTTTAGCACGAAATTTAGCTTTCGGAATCCACCGTGCGGTACCATTTTGTAGGCGCAAATTATCAACAACAATTTGCTGAACGGTTCCATATGAGATGTTAAGAGAACTAGCCATCTCTAAGCTCACATGATTATTTTCAAGTACAGTTTTCTTGATGATTGCCTCTTTTTTTTGTCAAAACTTGAAGTTGAACTGCGTTAGTAACGAGGCAAGTCTTCGACTACTTCAACCATTGTTGAACTCTAAACCTTCCTTGTGCATTGAGGTCGTTTTTGACCAATCAACACCTCATAAAAGCTTTATCGTCTAAACGGAATAAACTAGCGATTTGAAATTGTTTGACTTTTCCTAACTTTTGAAAACGAATATTTACACATAGTGCATTCAGCAGGGTCAATGATGACCAAGTCTTTGACACCCACCCAATACTTTATTTTGAAACCTATTTTTGATATGTTTGCTTCAAATGAAAGGTATGGATTCTTAAAACGATATTTTGACCCATTTTTCAAAACTGGCCATTTTTTTGAGCCCTTTCGGAACTGGTTTCAGAGTATTCGGATGTAGCCAAATACACTGTTATGTCAATGGTTTTCAGATATCAGTATTTGAAACCGTGAATTTTGAACTATCGAACGGTGCAAATACTTGGGGTTTAAAAATAAACCTCTTAAGGCCCAACCGGAACCGGTTCCAGAGAATCCGGATGTGTCCAAATCCTCTAGTTGGTCTATGGCATGATGTTTTTGAAGATCTGTATTCGAAATCACGAAATCAAATCGTACTCTTTGGATGCATTGCGGAACCGGTTCTGGGTTCTTATGTGCCCAGAATGGCAAGTTCTTAAAAAAACCAAGCCAGAATGTCGTTCTAAGAATCCAACCTTTTATTTGAGAGCAAGATATAAAAAATCGGCTTTTAAAAAATTTTGGGAACGAAGCTAAGTCTTGGTTTTTTTTTTTGACCCTGAATGCACTATGGGTAAATTATTGCTAATGCATTAGAAAGGTTAATACTATTAGTACACTCTGGTTTTTGAAAGAGCAAATTTCCCAGAGGGTTTCTGATACATTTTCAAAGATTCCGTATAATAGCTTTCGTTGGCAATACAAAAGTTTAGAGTAATTTTTCGCACAACAAATTAATAAGGATATGTGAAAACCATAAAAACTTGTCTGATGTAAACAGCTGACCCTCGAGCTTTGATGCATTGACCGCGCTCACATTTCAATTTAAAATGTACCAACCAAATAACAAAAAAAAATTGGGGTCGGTCGACAGTGGTCCGGTTTAGATACAAATTCCTAGAACTTTTTTCATTCAGCCAATCTTTACCACAACATCTTCTTCTTCTTCTTCTTTTAATTATAGCATTTCAAGCTTATTGCTTTCACAATTCGCTTATTGCTTGCCCTCAACTTAAAGCTCTAAATGCACTTCCACAGTTATTAATTGATTGCTATCGATGCCCTACCTAAGCAATACTTATGTTTTATAACAATTAAAAATACTTTTATATGACTAGATATGGTTATAAAGTAGCTCACTCAACATAAAATCATGAAGATGTGTTACTCGGGTATGCCCAGGGAGGCGAGAAATTTTCCATAACGAAAAATTCCTAGACCAGACCGGGATTCAAACCCAGTAATCTCCAGCATGGTATAACTTTGTAGCTGAGCCTTTACCGACTAAACTAAAGGAGAACCCAAACTATCTGTACCAACACACAATGATCGAAAACACCAAGTTAGTTCATATGATTTTAATTATTAGGAAGTGATATGTACCATAATGACTGTGAGAGACACCCTAACGCAGCACTAATGATGATTACAATGATTGAAATAGAACACATACATTTAGCTCAAAGACATAGAAGTTGCCTTCAGGGTTGCCACATGCACATAATTATCTAGATTGACATAGTTTTATTTCTTTTTTTCCATACCAGATATCTCTATGTAAAGATTACAAATTTGTGTGAAAAACCAAGATTTTTAAGATTTTTGGTCAACTCAAAAACCTCAAATTCAAAATACAGTTTAGGATCCCACTTCTTACCAATACTACTTTCAGTGAGCTGTTTAAGGCCCACAATGAAAAATAAAACAATTGACACTGACACCACCGTGACAGATCACAGTCTGAAAGTCGGATATTGGCTTGTCCTTTGATAATGTCCTATGACTGGATTCTGTGATCTGAATTGCAACAGAATTTCCTGATCGCTGGGAATAATTGCGAACTTTTGTGGTTAACGATTCTGACATTGCATCGGCCATTTTTTTAAACTTTCTTGTGATGAAATGTTAGGAGGAATCCCTGATATTGTAAAGTTTTGTGATTTTGAAGGAATTCCTGGAGGACAACTGGAAGAACTACACAAAACCATGTTAAAACTATTGTAGAGTCAATAAAAAAAGCAGTCTGTTCTGATGAACGTAACACAGTGGAGTGAAAATTTTATTCGTGATCAAGTAACAGATAATAGACAATGCATAGCGACGCGGTTACAGCCTTCTAATACAACAAAGACACGCCGTTATTTACGGACAGTTCTATTTGCTCGAATCATCAGTCAGTAGTGCACTCTCTCTTACGCACTATTCTTATCATAATCTGCCGATCGTTATTGGCAATTCCTGAACTTGTTTAAATTTTCTACTTACTCATATCATAGCTTTACACAATAAAACCGATAAGAATAGGCTAAATCAGTTCATTATACTATGGAATAAACACAAGTAAACATCACATCGAATATCGTTTTGTTATAATCGACGGAGTTAATAAAGTTGTATCGTTCCTAATCCAATCGAGATCACTAATTCGGTAACAAACTATACGGCTATTCTTGAAGTAATTCTTGAAGAAAATTCCAAAGTTATTCTTGGACAAATCTAAGAAGAATTTTGTGCATGAATTCCAATAACTCACATATTTATTTCCTTACTCTAAAAATTCCGCAATGGATTTTTTGTAGAACTATTGTTCAAATTTAATCTAGGATGCCTGCAAGGATTCTTACATACAGTGTGACTGGTAATTGGTGTTACACCCGAAAGGAGGGGACAGTAGATCTCATTACCAACACAAAATTGTATGGCAAGGTGGATCAAACCAGTTCGCACGAAGGAAGTTTTAATGGAAAGTATTTACCAAGCCAGTGCACAGGTAAGAGAAGAACTAAACCAACTGTAATGACGACAGCGGAAGTCGAGAAAGTAGGCATCCACTTCGAAAATCATCTTAAGTTACTTCGAATATCAATTACAAACAAACATTTTATTAACACTAAACGGTAGGAAAATGATCAAATCCATCCAAAAGCAAGCAACGCCAATGGAATCGAGTTGTTAGTAAAGAAAGGTAGATCATAGAAGCCAAAAATACGTACTCTTTGGTGGGTCTTCATAATGCGTGCAAGAAACCGAGTAAAAAGTGGTATTGTCGCTCGGCAATGCAGTATTAAATGTTCACTAACTCGGTAAGTAATTTTTATTTTGTAACGCTTTATTTATTCCATTTTTTTTTACATTATTTTACATTGATATATTATTCTAGGTGCTCCTGCTAAGTAATTAACATTTCCACCTTATATGCTATCATTAATATCTAATTGTGTTAATATTATTTTTACTTTATTTATTCAGAATTTTTTCACTATATTTATTAATATATATATAGTGTTCAGAATTTTACCAGGGTTTATTTTGCCTGCTTTTAAGAATTGCAGTTGATTTCTTAAAACTAGTTCTTATCTATAAAGAGAATTGAAGATTGCAATGATTTTTGTCTAAAATTATGACTTATGTTTTTGGACATTTCTTCTAGAGTCTCAACGTTTGAAATTCTATGTAATTCAATAGTATTGAACCAGGGTGGCAGCTTCAAAATCATTTTCAGAACTTTGTTCTGAATCCTTTGAAGTGCTTTTTTCCTAGTTGTACAGCAACTAGACCATATTGGCACAGCATAAAGCATGGCCGGTCTAAAAATTTGTTTGAATATTAGAAGTTTGTTCTTTAAACAAAGTTTGGATTTTCTGTTTATAAGAGGATATATACATCTTATATATTTATTAAATTTGGCTGAAATGCCTCCAATGTGATCTTTAGAAGTTAATTTTTGATCAAGTATCAGTCCAAGATATTTTACTTCACTTGACCAAGAAATTGGAACCTCGTTCATAGCGACCAAATGACTATTGCTTGGTTTCAAAAATGCAGCTCTAGGCTTGTGTGGGAATATTATAAGTTGGAAGCATTAGGAGAAATCTTCCATTTTTGAAAATAATCTGTAAAAATGTCCAAGCTTTTTTGTAGCCTCCTGTAGCCTCCACGAATACTTTTTCCTTTAGCGGAAATGCCTGTGTCATCAGCAAAGCAAGATTTTTGACACCCCTGAGGTAAATCAGGAAGATCTGAAGTGAAAATGTTATACAATATTGGCCCAACAATGCTGCCTTGAGGAACACCAGCTCTAATGGGCAATTGAACAGATTTATAAATCTGATAATTTACTTGCAAAGTTCTATCAGTTAAGTAGTTTTGAACTAATTTCATGATATAAAGCGGAAACTCGGTAAGTAATGATTTTACCCACCTTGCCATACACATTTTTGCTGCTTATGAGGACTACTATCAACTCCTTTCGGGTGTAACACCAATTACCAGTCACCCTGTAAAGTTCTCAAGATATTACTTCAATATTTTTTCCAGGTATTCCGTTGGAGAAGAGATTGTTTCAAAGTTTCGCAAATTTCTTCAGAATTTCCCGCAAGGATTTCTACAAAAAAAAACTGTAATTTAGAAGTGTTTTCATGCATTTATGCAGAGGAATTTTGGAAGTTAGGTCAATGTTCTTGACAGTTATTTTTGCTATTCGAAGCATAATTATTTCGACCGTGATTTTTTGTTAGCTTTAATATAATCTTGCAGTGTGCAAACCTATACATATTTTTGCAATTAATAAACATTTCCAGCTCAATAAATAATTTTTTTTGTGGGCTTTGCATCAGATGGAGCTTCGGTAATGATGGGATTTGACCGATTTGTCAAGAAGCTGCTGAAACGTGACTGTCCTCATTTGATGCTTTTCAAATGTACTTGCCATTGTTGGCTCTTTGTGCAAGTTACGCGTGCAAAAACCTGTCATTGTACCTGGAGCAAATGATACGATTTATTTGCAGTTACTTGTCCTGCAGCCTCAAACGATCCTCAAAATTCCAGATTCCGAATTTCCAGAACAACGCGTTTGATTGTGGTCATCTTTATGACCCGTATTACCTCTTATCAACAAAGCGAATCGTATTTTCCAGTCAAAAACTACGGAGTTCCTCGCTGATGATGCTTCTTGCACATTTTTAAGAGTTTGATTGCCTAAAACACCTGACGGATTTAGGGGCATTGAAAATGATTTTCGTGACCTAAGGCCGGTATACATCTGCAAGGATAACGAGCTGGACGAATCAGAATCATTATCATGTCAATACTGGCCTGTTGGAAGGGCTTCAGTGTAATGATCGATTTCCCACGAGAACATGAATCCCTCGTATATTGATGTGTTTTCCTTCAAAAGTATAAAATTTCAAGCAAAGATTTTTGCAGTTAAACACAGAAAAAAGGAATGTTTTTCGGCAAAAATAAAGAAGGGATCGAAAAAAAATATGGCAACCCTGCAGCACAGTTATTTCCATTCAGTTGAGGTTGCATAAATATTACTCGATAAGTCATAATCAAGTTACTTCAACTAATTATGATCGTAGTGTTCTATTTGGGCGGTTGCCTTTCTGTTACCCGTGTAGAAGTGTGCATTACTGTTGGTAAGACGTGGTGTCTGGCAAGGCCAGTCAGGTGATTACGTTACACAGTGTGTGTGCGTTTTTACAATCTAATTCCCACTGTCTGGCAGCGGTATTATGGATAGAATCTTCCTGCAACTGTTTCATATTTGCTGTTTACAGTTGCAAAAAGCTTAAATCCGGGGATTAGAAGGTGACAGCTCTACCGCGACTCCAATAGCCCATTTCAAGAACTCAAGCATTCCGAAGCTATCTTCGAACACAATAAGCCCCGCTCCAGTAGTGACATACTGAAACTTTCAATCAAGCGTATGTGCAATGCTTGATTGACGCGTATTTAGTGATTCACAATATATATATATATATATATATATATATATATATATATATATATATATATATATATTATTTTTTTAAACCAGGTACGTATTTGGTATTATTTAAAAATAAGGTTGACGTTATATAGTTCTAGTCAGATACATCTCACCAATTGCCGCTTACTTCGTTACACTCTCTTGTTCATTCGTAAACATAAAAGCTCTCGACTTTGCCTCGTAATTAATTTCATGCACTCCCGACAAAATAAGCGCAAAAATTAACGTGGCCAAACCGCCTGTTATATATGTAACCTGCATAAGAAAACTCGGTACACCACATGGTAAACACATCTGAAATTATGTGGCAGCCTTTCCCGCACGCATGCGCATTGTCTTCGTTTGCTGCTTCTGATAAGCAAATGGCCGTTTTCTCCGTTGCACTCCACACTCTGCCAATAATCAAATGCCCGCTACGATGCCACTCTATATCGAACTTCAAAACTGCTAATAATCATCGATTCACTCGCGACAAAGCGGACAAACGCTCAAACTTAATAATGTATGTCCGTATGTCTCAATACTACCACTAATAAGCAAAACTAAGCTGATGTAACTCCTCTTCCGGGTGCGGGGGCGCAGCACAAAAAACCACAAAATGTGGAAATACTACCGACGCTCACACATTTCGGGTGGGAATCGATTGTATTCACTACAGGTGTCCCAAAGCACGCGGATATTTAATGATTTCACTGTTAGTTAAAGTTAAATTACGAATTATCAGTTTCAAAGCACGGCTTGCTGCGATCCCAGTCAGGTGATTACGTTACACAGTGGCCCGAAATTACAATGACATTGAGTATCGCTTCACAGTACTACTAGGTCATATATAGGGATGGTTGAGGCTTCATCGTTTATTTATTAATGAGCAATAATGAATCTGTCCAATCTGCCATTGTGTGGGCACGACCAACATAGATTAGAGTTTGTATGCGAAAAAAAGCATTTCTTTTATGGTAACTGGTAGCAACTGTTTATGGTATGGTAAAAAATTGATTCACGTTGTATGGAACTTCCTCCGGTCAAGAAAGATAGGGCTAGGACCGGGGTCGAACCCAGTGTCGTCCTTGTCCTCCTGTCCCAACGGCTTATGGCTTTCTGCCGGATCTCGCGCGGTATGGAGCTTTCTCCGCAGTTTGTTTATCCGTTAAGGGGAGCTTAACGTTTCCAGGGTGCACCACGGGGAGGCAAACTTCTTCCACACCCCAGCAGCTTTGTTATTCAGCCAACCGATCTCCTCCTTTCTCTCCTGGAGATCGGGGCTGGCAGCCAATCGTTCTCTGCGCGGGCGCCGAAATCTGTTGCCATACAACCTTCATTCTCTGCTGCTTCTCTGTTGAGGTGCTCGTTGTAGTACTTTTTTCATTTCTCAATCACTTCACACTTGTTCATGAGAAGGCTGCGTGAGCTGTTCAGCTCCTCGTAGAACCTCCGTGTATTGTTTACGCGGTACAGTTGTTCCATTGCTTCGTGATATCGTAACTCCTCTGCTATCCTCAGTTTGTTCCAGAATTAGAGGGTACAGTTAAAATTACTCACTTCCGGACATCAAACCTAAGAGAAACCAGTACCATTTAAAAAATTAAAATTATCTGCGTAGCTTTCTCAGGCTTATAAAGAACCTGCTTTGCTCCTGATAAACTTCGAATAGTGTTCATATCCATTCCTATTGACCTTTCCAAGGTGATTAGGGAACGCCCATAAGTTAAGTCACGCAAAAAGTGACTTTTCATAACACTTTTCATTCCCCCCCCCCCCTCCCTTGTCACGTTTTTTGTAAGGACCTTCAATTTTTTTTGTATGGATCGTCACGTTTTCCCAAACCCCCCTCCCCCCTTACTGCGTGACATAATTAATAGACCTTCCCTTACTCGAATCTGATCTGTCACATTTTGTCAAGATTTAATTACACTATAAACCATTTTTTGGCAGCTGAATTAACAGGAAAACAATTCTAGCAATAAATGTTTCATCCTATTGAAAACAAAACAAATTACCATCAGCTCTACTGGCTCATAGAACTGATTAAAATTAAGGTAGACATCGCCAGCGGGTTTTCGGCGTGGAGCCAGCAAAACTAATGTTAGGCAGGGTAGGTAGGGGATTGGTAGGAAACTCAGCAAGGGCTCGATTCATTGGGACCTGAAGTTTTTTCTGAAGTTTAGTGATCATTTTTGTACATATGCACAAATGGTTTGGAAATTTACCCTCGAGTTAAGTAGTTTATGAAATTAGTCCTTGATTCCTAGAAGTATTGACATAAACCACCCAAAATTTAGAACACATCCTAAAAAATTCATACACTGATAAAAAAGCGATGGTAAATTTTATGTGTCCCACACATGAATTTTTGAAATTTGACTAACAAACGATATCTATGTGTTAATCCACATACATTCTATGTGTCACATAAACTATCATTTGGCACATAAACTTTATGTGTGGGTTCTCTTTATGTGTGGACACGTGAATGTTATGCCATATTCTACATAGATTTTTGCCAAAAAAATGAGTGTAGGCAGACTTCCCACGATACTTTCTAGAAGTTTAGAAAGAGACTTCATCAAAAAAAAACTTCTCCTACGATCAGGCACAAACTTCTTCTACGGTTCTCCGAAGCACTTCTCAGTAGTTCAAACAGGAATAGTCAAAAAAAAATCAGGACCAAACATCCCCGACGTTCAAGATCATACTTCTCAGAAGTTAAGGAGAGAGCTTCCCCGTAAATCAGGAGAGGAAGAAGTTTAGGGAAGAGGATTTCGTAGAAGTTTTAAACTTTCCAGAAATTCTGGAGCTCTTTTCAAAAATTCAAGATGGAACCACCCAAAAGTTCAGGAACAAACTTCCCCGAATATTAAGGATAATCTAACCAGGAAGGCCACTACCAATGATTTCTCAAAAAATCAGGAACAAACTTCCATTAAGCTCAGCACGATTCGTTTTAGAAGTTCAGGAGAAAACTTCATTGAAGTTCAGGATAGGACTTCCCAGAAGTTCCGGAAGAAACTTCCCAAAACTTTAAATGGAACTTTTCAAAAGTGCTGTAGAGCTTTCCCGAAGTTTAGAAGAGAAAATTTCAGGATGAAACCTCTCCAGTTAACAGAAAGAAACATTTCAGAAGCATTCGAAGGAAGTACCCATAGAAGTTTGAGCAAGAATATTTTTAAAAAGTTCAGGAACAAACTTCCCCAAAGTTAAAGAAAAAACTTTCCAAACTTCAGAAGATGATTTTTCAGATGTTCAAGAGGAAATTTCCAACAAATTTAAGGGGTTTTTCTTAGAAACTCTAGAGTGGACTTTCTAAAAGTTTCAATACAATTTTCCTCAGAGTTCAAATGAGACTAATCACAAGCTTCAGAAAAATAAGCTCAGAAAAAAGTTACCCCTTATCCTTTTAGTTTTGAAGAGTACTTTTTAGAAGTTCTAGAAGAAATTACCAAAAAAATTTAGAAAATTTTCCAAAAAGATCTGGAGAGAACTTTCTACAAAATTTTGGACAAATTTTCCTCACAATTCGGATAGGACTAATTAGAAGTTTAGAATGTAATTGAGTCCAGATAATAATAAAAACTTTCCAAATGTTTCCAAATGTTTCCGAAACCAAAAGACCGAATGTTCAAATAACTACGGCAAACGTTCTTCTGGAACGTTGTCAAGAATTTTGACTTAATTGTTAAGGTTCAATTCAAAGAATTTTTTGGCCATCCGTAATCTAATGGGAACCTGCTCCGGGGTGACTGGATTAAGTCACCGGTTTGTCATTTGGCAATCACACACATTCCTATGTATACTTTGAATGACTTGAAGTGTCATTACTGCTGATTTTCTAATGGAACCTTATATGATTATAGCATAATCGGAACATGGTTCCAGATATCCAGTATTTTCGGAGACAAGTGCTGCCTAACAGCCATATCCGATAATTTCAAGAAAGTGGTTGAGTTTTTGAATCCAAAATTGTAAAAATATTCCAAATTGGTTGGATATTTCAATAGTTATCGTCATTTTAGTTCCGTGGGTAAAGCACACATAGGTTCAGAATCATAGGTCGGTTATTAAGCGGAGCCATAGCTTACAGAATGACAACGATTATCAATCGTCTCGAAGTTCTTCTGTGATGTGATTAACTACAACTCGAAAAAAGGTGTTTTACATTTCAAGAAGTTTATTTTAAAAATTTTCAATTCATATTTTGTTTAATTTACCTTTGTCTATCACAACAGCCACCGAACAAAAATATTAATACATTTAACAGACACAGTTAACCCACGAGATCGCACTTAAAAACCCGTCAAGAGACTCTCTCGGGGCCTGCTCGCTTGAAAGCTTCCATTAAACGCAAATAAAACAAAACATTGCAATATTCTGCTGTTTTATCAGCAAACGAACACGTTCAAACAAATACAACAAGCTTTCATTACGCAGTGTAGCCTCGGGTGACGCGAAACAATAAATGCAGTTTGAATGATGCACTTTGTTCAAATAACATACAAAGCAACACATGACCCCCCCCCCCTCTTTTAGGCGTTGTTTTGCTTTTCAACGACATTTTCCCCTAGTCATCAATCTAGTAGGCTGGCAGCGAGAATTCGTCTCCAAGGGAGCGCATGTTTCCGAGCGATTCTGCCGCAGCTTGCCGTGAGTGTCGGCAGTGTGATTTCTGCTATTGTCACGTCAGAGGGAAACATATATTTTTTCCCCCACTTGTCGCTTGGAAAGTTTGACCAGAGGCAACGGATGGTCGCAATCTGCGTACGGATGAGATGTGGGACGAAAAAAATACGTGTCATTGTTATCCCTGTTGCATCCGCTTGACGCGGATGTTTTTAGTGTTTTCATAAAACTCTCCGAGCACTCTATTCATCCGCTTTCCGTTATCCGGTTTATGCTGAAAAACTCATTTGTTCAACTTCATTATTTGTCGGATTTCTATATAGTTTTCAACTAAATTGCGATAAAAGTCAGGTAGTTACGGTGTGAGTTATTGTTAAATCATTCGAAATATGCTGCACCGATTCAACAAGAAGTATTTTTTGACGACTTTTATCTCTATGCGACATGAGAATTCGCACCATGAAAATATGTTTTTGAACAAGGCTATGAAGCAGAATCACGTCCAAAATGATCCAATATATTAAAAGAAAAAGTGAAAGCATTCCTATTACGATTTTCACAATTCTTCAACCACGCAGTTTCTGAACGCTAATCCAATGAAAAATTCAAACAATGAAACCAAAGAAATTCTTGCATTTTCTTGAATTTACAAATAAAAAACATATATCACATTCTTGGTTATGTGAAATGCACCGTCGAACGAGCGAAAAAGTCACTCTTCTGTCTATTTGAACAAAACGAATCATAGCATGCCATGGAATGCGGTTGCTCTCTAGGCCACTGCACTCACACACACACATGTTCACGTGGGCGCCAAAGACGGTGCACTCGTTTCATTTCTCTTACCTTACGATTTCCAACGCCGGAATGCCAAATTGGAAAAATGCCAACGTCAAATGAAATTGAATTTTGTTTGCCGATAGTAAAATAACTCTTTCTTTCCTTAAGCAAGTGAAACACATTTTGGGATCAGGATGAAATCGGGTTTTATTCTTTTTCACTGGATGAAATGTTTAAATTCGTTCGAGTTTTTTTTTCAGTCTTGAGGTGATTTTTTTTGGATCAACGTAGGCTGATATCACAGTCAAGTGTAATACAGAGATGTCAATTGAAAAAAGAAAAACCGAAAAAAGGAATGTTAATCATCCAGGTTTCCATTTGAAATTGAATTTGGATTTACATTATTCGCTAGAGATTTTCTTCTAGAATTACACACATGATTTGCGAATGGAATAATATTTTACTTAGGGAGGTGTGTCTAACTTGAGAGCCAATAAAAGTCTAAAAAGCGTTCTGTTTAATATGTTGATCTATGTAATTACACGTCAGCTTAGCTCACTTTTACTTACTGATTATTCAATGTTCATGTTGTCTGCGAATCTCATCCGGATGCTGAGGTTAAAAATTTGTTTCATCCACCAAACAGTAATGAGCCCAAAGCTAACATCAGTCGAAGAAAGAGGAAAGCGCTCGTATCCGGCCCTGCCACACCGGAATGGAACCCGTAAGGCTGCAGCGGATGGGTGATGAATTCTTTCACCTCAGTCCAATCGCTCAGACCGGCGGCGTTTCGCGCTGCCACCCGGATGAGGTACCGGGTATCCGGGGTGAGGTGAACCAGCAAGTACGTGACACCGTCCTCCACGTCAAAGTCACGTCGATGGGCTCGTTCCCAGCTGCGATGCTGGGTGTACTCTTCGGTTGGAATTAGCTCGAAGCGATAGCCAATAATGGTCGAGTGGTCCGGATCGACGTCGTGTGACTTCGTGGCACCGACGTCAATGTCCAGTGTGTCGGAGTTGACGCCGCGCAGTTGAAACTGTGGGAAGCGCAAATTGTTATGGGACCAAAATGTAATTGCCAGGATGGGACTCATTACTCACCCTGCTGGGACGATCCGGTTTTGTACCTTCTCGGAGCTGGATTTCTCGCGATATTGTACCAAGCTCATTTTTGGCTTCACATTTGTACTTGCCAAAAACGGTGCTGTTTTTTACCACGACCTATGGAGAGAGAAAAAAACCATCAGAAGTCCCCATTATAGTAGGATTCAGGAAGAGCACGGCTGAGGTTTGGTAGTTATTTTTTATGTTTGGGAATAATGGAAAGTCTGATGCGGTTGGGTGAGGGAAGAACGACGAGATTGAACAATTATAACTAGCTCTGTTGAATTAAACCCGTCCCTTTAGCTTGATGGTTTGTTTTGGAATAAGCTCCAGTTTTGATACAATTGGATACCAGCTTTTTATAGGCTCCTATGAACTTCTTGATCGCTCAAGGCCTGCTACTTATTCATCCCCTCTCGATTATGGAGTCCGATGCTTCGACTCAGTGCCTGGAAACTTCCGACGTCCAGTGACTTATGGCCGCAATTTATTTTCACCCAAGAAGCACACTACGGTCAAAATTAGTTGCGGTAACGTGATTATGACTTAGCAAGTCATATTTATGTTATCTCAACCGAATGGCAACAAGTGTGCTGCTAGCGCAGTCTCGATAGACTCTAACTTGATTTGGCGTGTAACCATATGGTCCCGCATGAAATAATACTTTGTGTCAATGTGCAAAGGGGTAGCTCAAAATTCCATAAAGGACTGTATCAAAGATAAGTTATCAACATATTTTTCTTTCAAATCCTTTAAAATTCATTCATACAAATGGCTCGTTCTTTATTGGGCGGGATTGAATTTGAACATTGTGAAGCCCAAATAAAATTTCTATTATTCTTTCACGAATTTGCGAATTTTTAATCAAACACTTTTCATCGAGTGTTCCTTTTTATTTTTTGGATGCCTTAGTTACATTTTATTCTAAGTCCTGTTTTGGTGACCTCTTCACAATCGCCCAATAGCGTTCGATGGGCCAAAGCTGAGGGCAATTTGGCGGATTGATGTCTTTCTCAACGAAATCTATACTCTTTTCCGTGCGCCAATTGAGAATTGTTTTGGTGTAATGCGCTGACGGCTTTTGAACCTGGAGAGGTTTTTGTTTTTAAAGCAGGTCTTGTCGTCGTTCAAAATACGAGCATGCACAACTCGGGAATACAATTTGCGGGTCCTTGTCGCTGCGTGTTCTGCACTTTGTTTGGCGATTTTCTGCTACTTGTAGGTCTTCATATTGATCCGTTTCTTGACCATATGGATACGTTAAATCATTCCGACGCTGATTACCTCTCTATTGGCCAAATCACGAATCGAATTAGAGCTACCATTTTCTAATCCAGATTAGGGTTGGAAGCTCCAGGTTTTCTGCCTCTTCCTGGCAGTTCATCCAAAGAACAGTGTTCTCCAAACTTGGTTACAGGGTGTCTGCAAATCCTCCGTACAGACTTGCATGCCTCAACGCAACCAAGCGGATTAAACTCAGCATACCTACACAGATAAAAAGAAACACTGAATTTTCCACGTTATCTATTGCACATAAAGGGAATGCTAGATTTGGCAAAGATTAATGGGACATTTCATGTAAATTTAAGCCAGATAACGCCAGAGTCTAGCCTCTTGTATGAAAGACTTCAAACATTGTTGTATGGCACATGAAAAATTGCAAACAATTTCGTTGCTTACGCCTCCTATGGCTTGGAATTAAACGAAGAGAAATTTTACACGCTTGTTAAAATTAATTATTTTTTTCTGTGTACATGGTTTAACATCTTGACCCATTGTCTTTATACGTAGTAAGTTTGGTACAGTTGTGATTTCTAATTCATTCAAAATGAAGCAGAATGAGCTGCGCGCAGGTTTAATTGATCTTTTTCGAAAAGGAAAAACTGTTTCTGTGATTGCAAAGACCCTAAATGTGGCAAAATATACAGTGAGTGACGCAATAAAACGATACCAGCAGCTTGAAACGCTAGATGACCGCGTAGGGAGGGGAAAAAAGCGCACCGTTCGGACTTCACAACTGCGCGAGATTATCCGGCGACAAATCAAGCGAAATTCTTTGATTTCCATCCGATAGTTGGCAAAATCACTGAAACTTTCCAAATCTTCCATTGAAGCCATATTTCACGACGATTTGAAGCTTCAGTCATATAAACTGTGCAAGAATCACAACTTGAATGACACTATGAAAGCAAACCGGTTGAGAAAAGCTAAGATTCTTTCCGAGAGCCGTTATCGGCCAGTGCTGTTCACCGATGAAATAATGTTCACAATCGAGCAACATCATAACCTCCAAAATGATCAGCAATTGCTTCCTGCTCCTTCCGAAAATCGTGGAAATATCTCGAGGAGCCATCATCCCGCTTCTGTCATGGTTTGGGTTGGAATAACTCATTCCGGCAAAACCCCTTTGATCTTCATCGACAAGGGGGTGAAAGTGAATCAAGCGATATATCAGAAGCTACTAACTAACACAGTAGCTTCTTGGGCATCGCAGCATTTCAGCAAAAATGAAAGGATTTTTCATCAAAACAGGGCGCCGGCTCATGGAGCAAAAAAGAGTATTAGTCTTTGCGAACGCATTTCTTAAGCGAAAGATGAATAGCCTTCTAACTCACCGTATTTGAATCCGACGGACTATTTGGAGTGGTCCATCTTGAAGTCAAGAGCCTGCAGTACACGACATAAATCACTAGAACATCTAAAATCGTCTCTTTTAAAGGTTTGGGAAAAATCGGGATAACTTCCCGAAACGTTTCAAAGCGTGCATCTCAGCAAGAGGCTGCCATTTTGAAATGAACAAATAAAACTTGAAGTGCTTATCTTGACTGATACGTGTATTACGTCTACAATGTGCAGACTTCTTCAGTGTCTCGTACTAATAACTCGACTGCCGTCGAGTTATTAGTACGAGACACTGAAGAAGTCTGCACATTGTAGACGAAATACGCGTATCTGTCGAAGATAAGCAAAGGTAGTTGGAATTAAATGGAAAATACGAATTTTTACGTCTTTTTCAATGCGTGACGTTTTGAAAACGAATAATTAAAACCGTGCAAACAAGGAATCAAACGAAAGATGACAGTCAAACGTACGGCATGCTTTGATGAACACATTAAAACCATCATAAATATACGCGTACAACGCAAATGCTCGTGGATAGCTTATAATATGATCCTCGTGGATAAGCTGATCCACATGAGGTAATTCCTCGTTCTAAAAGTTAGTATATTTATTTATTTATTTATTTCGTCAAACAATCAATCGTAGACTACATTAATGTTCTTATCTCCTATTATTACTTAATGTATTGAAATATCTTTTCAGTTTTGCACGAGGCATACTACGGTCAATCATTTCACTATGTTCATTATAAGCATTCATCATCTGATTTAATGGTCCGAATTTAGTATAATTTGTACGATGATGATCTAAAGCGAACAAATTTCGATTCCGTAGTTGTCGTGTAGGTACATAAAAGTTTAATTTTGACAATAATTCAGTTGAATCTATTCGTTGCGTAACGAGGTCGTTGACAAATGAGACTTTAGCATAATCTCGACGCTCTTTCAATGATTGAATGTTGATCAACATGCAACGTGCTTCATATGAAGGGAGGGGAAATTGTGTCCATCCTAACCTACGTAAAGCGTACAATAAAAACTGCTTTTGAATTGACTCTATACGCTCATCGTGCTTTTTAATATGAGGTGACCAAACAATACTGCAGTATTCTAATATTGACCTCACAAAAGATATATATAATGTTTTGATTGTATAAGGGTCCTGTAAGTTGTGGCCAAAACGTTTAATGAAATTTAGCATATTACTTGCTCTATGAATTATTGTGTTAAAATGATCCACAAATGTCAATTTAGTATCTAAAATTATTCCTAAATCTCTTATTTTGTTACATTTTTTAATATTTTGATTTCCTAGAGACACTGAAATACTTGGTGTGCTTCGTTTTCGACTATAAGTTATAAGATTACATTTTTTTACATTTAGTTCTAACAAGCTTTTACAACACCATACATAAAATACCTGGATTTCATTCTCAAATAAATTTATATCATTATCATTTCTTTTTTCAAAAAACAGTTTCATATCGTCAGCATATATAAGAACTCTTAGATTTTTTAAAACAAAAGATATATCGTTAACATATAAGATAAAAAGAAGTGGACCTAGGTGTGAACCTTGAGGAACACCAGATGTGACTTTAATAGGATTTGATATTTTATCATTGAATCTAACTATTTGCTGGCGATCTGTCAAATACGACTTAATCCAATTGAGGATTCTTAACTCAATTCCTATTTTTTCAAGCTTGAAAATCAACATAGAAATGTCAAGTTTATCAAACGCTTTGCTGAAATCGGTATAAAGAGCTTCTACGTAATTACCTTTATCCATTGCTTTCAATGAGTAATCAACAAATTCGAGCAGGTTTGTAGTGGTGGAACGTCCCTTGAAAAAGCCATGTTGTGCATTCGTTATTTTATGTTTGACTTGATTAAATATATTTTTGTTTATAATTGATTCGAAAAGTTTTGGGATGCACGACAATAGTGAGTCATAATAAAATAGAATTAACTGAAAAGTTTACTGTCCAAATTAACGGTTGTCTATACTATATTATATTAGGAACTGAATCAAGTTGGTCTGATGAAAACAAAAGTGAGGAAGTTTCCGGTAGCAAATTTAATGTAGTTAGAAGTGACCATGATTTGACGTTCTCAGAGAAAAAATCGTATGGTGGTGTGCTTATTGCCGTCAATGCAAACCTCCAAGCAGAAATAATAGTGAAAAACATCGAGAATTTGAAGACGTGTGGGTAAAAGTAATGATAAATGATGAACTTCTTCTTTTTGTATCTAATTACTTTCCTCCACATACGGCTAAAAAAGCTTCATAAGACAAATTTTTCAATATCGCGGAATCTAGATTTAAAATTTTGGAACCTCAAACCAAGGTTCACATTTATGGTGATTTCAACCAGAAAACAGTTGATTTTATTCACGATAGTAATAAAGAATCTTCACTGCTTCCAATTGTAGGTGACGATGAAACATCACAATTTATTTTTGATGAAATCAGCCTAGGACCTAGTACTGCATCAAATTTATCATGTTGGGAACCAGCTTAACTGCTTTTAAGATTTTGTATTTACTAATTGTACTGCAGATTTTAGTAGTGATGAAGCTTAAGACCCACTATGGATGAATGAAAAATTTCATACTGCTATCGAATATTCAATATTATTAGATTCTCATAGACAAAGTCCAGATGATACTGATTACGGACTTTTTTACGATTTTAAAAACATAAACCATGCTGAAACTAACAGAAAATTAACAAATATAGATAGGCCGAACCTTCTAAAAAATGAAAAAGACATAAGGCCGTTAGCATAATTTGTAACAATCTATATGACGATTACGTTCCAGAGGGAAAGAAGAGAACACTAACAAGCTAAAGACTGTACTCGATGAAATTTGGACAAACTCAATTGTTCGTAACTTTTTAGCGTTTGGGTAAAAATTATTGAAATTTTAACTGAATGAATTTCATTGTGTTGTGTCAACTGTGTAATGAGTTTCCTGAAAATCGGTCGAGTGATTTCAGTGATGGCTTCGAATGAAGAAATAGTGCGCCAACAAATTTTGGGCACTCACTTCGAAAACCCAAACGCTTCTCATCGATGGATCGGAAACCAGCTCGGAATCGCACATTCAACCATATCTCATGTGATCAAAACGTTCAAGGACCGTATGACAACCAAGCGGAAAAATGGTAGTGGCAAAAAACGTGGCACATCAAATCCGGAGAAGGCCAGGATGGTATTGAACCAATTTAAGCGTTATCCCAACATTTCGATCAGGGATGTTGCGAAAAAGGCGAAAGTTTCAGTTTGTTTTGTGTAGAAAACAATGAAACGTTCTGGATTATATGTGTACAAGGTCCAAAAGGCACCGAACCGGAGCGATAAACAGAACTCGGTGGCCAAAACTCGTGCAAGAAAACTATACAGGGAGTGGCTCACAAAACCGTTCTGCATTGTGATGGACGATGAGACCTACATTAAAGCCGACACCAAACAAATGCCAGGACAGGAACACTACGTCGCCACCTCTAAGTTGGCCGTTCCGGAGAGTGTACGGAAGAAGAAACTGTCGAAATTCGCCAAAAAATTCCTTGACTGGCAAGCGATCTGCGGATGTGGCAAAATGAGTCAGCCCTTCATCACCTCTGGGACCGTCAACGGACAAATCTACAAGGACGAATGCCTCCAAAAACGACTCCTGTCCCCTTCTTGAGATCTCACGATGGCCCGACACTGTTTTTTTTTTCTGGATTTGGCATCTTGCCACTATGCCCGGCCCGTCTTAGACTGGTACAAAGATAATAATGTAGTTTTTGTACCAAGAGACGTCAACCTTCCAAACACTCCGGAACTTCGCCCAATTGAAAAAAATTTGGGCAATCATGAAGGCAAAGCTAGTTAAAACTAAAAAACTGATAGAAAATGAACTTGACCTAAAGAAAGTGTGGTTGAAAGTAAGTAAGCAAGTCGGTCCTATCATTGCCCAAAATTTGATGAAAGGGGTCAAGGCAGAGGTGCGGGCACTTGGGTTGGGAGAAGAGGTTCAATAAACCAATGATGTCAAAACTTAACCATTTAGTAATACTTCATTTCCAGAAAGTTTGAAAAGAATTGGGCTCAAGGAAAATTGTTGGTGACCTATTTTGTGTACCCAAATTTCATCGAATACAGTCTTTATCTATTGCTCAGCGCGGGCGCAACTGTTCGAGTGAGCAAAAAAATAGAACAATAAAGTTGCTGTCAGGTGATACATTTAGTTGCTGTGGGTGTAGATCGTGATTGATTTTGTGGTTGGTTTTGACCCGTACTATTGGTTCACCATAGTCGCCGAATCACCATACTAAGGATTTCCTTGTTTTTTTGATGAAAATAGCAAGATATGATTGTGATTGTACTGTTAACTACGAACTATACAATTAGTTCACCATATGCGTCATATCACCTTGAAGTCGGTTTTGTTATCGCTCAAAGCGCGTTATCTATTGTTTGGTGGCGTGAGTGCATGTTCGAATCTTTTTTGCGAACTGCCTTTACTATTGGGAATAGCTCGGTATTTTTTTTTTCGAAGAAATTGATTGCGCTATCGATCTGAACAAGTCACTTGATACATAAAGAGTGTTCGTTTTGTTGTTTGCGGAAAAGTTTTGATGTCATTATATGGAACGGTTTCAGTGACAAACTGGACGGACGCCTGCGGAGTTGGATACAGGCGACTCTTGAGGTTGTAAGTGTTCTCAAGGACATGGAGCAAGACAGGTCATTGTTACTCATTGTATCTATATTAATAAAATTTATTTTTAATATGTTTGCGTCGACCATCAGTTTAATTGGTTGAATCGGTTGTGTTGACACTTTGTTCCGCAATATTTAGTTATCGGGCGTAGCGTTTTGTCTATTGTTTCGGTTGCCTATTGTTCGTTGCGCGAGTGATTGAGTGAGCATGAAAAATCGTGGTTTGCCGGGTAAGATGGGTCAGTGGAAAGATAGATAATCAATTGTGATCGAAATTATTCATTCGCCATGCTCGTACCTTGGAACAAATAAACCACTGACCCATTTTATAAATAACTCCAGCGGCATCCGTTCTGTTGGTGATGATCGGTCCAAGTTGGCTCTCAGGCGTTGAGATGGATTGCCTTGTTTTCCCAATGAAAACCACAATCACACTATGTGAGTGGTCCCATTAGCATGCTTACTGTTGGTTTAAATCGGTTCAAATCGGAAATCAGTACTAATTTTTTTTTCACTCAACAGCTTATCGTTAACCAAAACGAACCCTGCTGCTACCTGATCATGTTATCCAAAATCCCAGTGATTTCTCGTGGAAGTGTAGTGCTGTTCTCGGCTTCCATTAAGCGAGTATCACGTCAACATATTCCTATCCTTTTCTTACTTGACCTGCATTCGGACGGGGCCGGCGCCTGTTGGCGAGTAGGCGAATTGGCAAACTTCGTCAGAGGCTTGGTTGTGGAGCTTGATGAAATTGCAGCTGCATATAGGCTAACAGATGAAAAGTCCCTTTTCGTCAAGTTCAAGTCTGAGCAGTCGATGTTACACGCGTTGACCGCCAACTCGGATGAACTTATGTTTAATAATGGGAATGGAGAAAAAGTTAAAGTGCACATGTCGCATGCCCAGGATCACACCCAGGATACAATCTCCCACCAGAGGTTCCTGACCAGAAGGTCGTTACGGTGTTGTCAAAATTTGAACATGTAAAACGAATCATGTGGGAGAAGTTTCCGCCGGAGTTGGGCATACCCGAGCAAGTTCTCAAACTTTTCCGCTATCGGTCTTCATAAGGTTCTGCACAGGTTGATTAGCAACGGTTTTAGACGATCTTGTCCAATATCTTTTGAATTTTTCCACTGTATTCGCACATGTTAACGAAGATACCGATTGACTAGAGCCCAAGATCGTCCGACGGGATGAATTTCAGGGCAATATGAAGGATTCATGGTTTCAGGTACAATTATCACGTTTTCGGATTTGTACCAAGTTCAGATCAGAATATTACTGGATTGTCATGTTGACGAATCCGCGGCAAAAGATATTTTTTGAACCATTGATTGACGTAAATATCTGCATTCATTGTTCCATTTACGATGCACGGCTTCGTAAATTTACCGCAAGAGAAAATTGCCTGGCAGACCGTTGCCTTTTTGCCACATTTTTCCGTGAAAACTAAGGTTTCCGCCTTGTAAGAGCCTGTCCATAAAACACGTAGACTCATTTTTGAAAGTCTCAGTTTAGAGTAAAGTGGGGTGAAATGTACTTTTTTTCAAACACAAATCAGCACAAAACTAGTAACATTCAATTTTACAAACCTTTTCACGTAAGTTACGCTACTTTTCAGGCAAAAAAAAAACAGCGGCGGTTGTAGTTCTAGGAGTAAAATGGGGTCAAAATAAACTATTTTTCGACATCAACATAGCATGAAGCGAGCCACATCCGATTCCTTAGAGATGTCCACGTTAGATACGTCCAATTTCAAGCAAGATATGCAACGGAGATTTGTGTAATACAGATAAAACCTGAAAAATACACTGATGTAAGGTGAAAGTAGTGCCAATCGATTTATTTTCATTTTTTCCTAAGAGCATCAGTTCATCTATAAATATCAGCGGCTTTTAAATAAGTCCGATTACAGCCTCTAATATGCCCAATGTGCAACGGTTTCCGGTATAGCCAACTTTCTTAGTGATGAAGGGTGTTCCGATCAAAATTTGGTCAAACAGTAATGTGTGTGAGTCGATTAAAGTTTTTATTGTGGGTTATTCCGAGAGTTGAAGTGACGTTTGTCAATTGGTGAAGTGAAAAAAGTAACCTGCAATGACGTGACTCTTCTGGGTAAATAAAAGGGAGATTCACGTCACTGCAGGTGACATTTCTCACTTCACCAACTGGCAAAGGTCACTTCAACTCTCGGAATAACCCTCATTAATAAGTCAAATTCTTTTTCTTTTTCAAGTTTAGTTAATACAGAATTCAGGAGAAATATTCAGGTAAGCTTGCTTTTTACCGAATGCGAATTGCCGGGTGTTTTTGTCGGATCTCACTTGGGATAAGATTTTGTGCAGTCTTCTTGTCCACATTATTCGCCGCAGAACGCCAGTTTGCCTTGAACAGTTTCTCGTTCACAACAGTTTTTTTGAGTCTTCTTAAGGTTCCGCTTGGTGATGGCCCAATAATGTTCGATTGGGTGGAGCTCTGTCGTTGGGAGGATTCTTGTCCTTGGGCACCACTAGAACGTTGATGGCAGCATACTACTTCATGGTCTTTTTTCCATAATGGCAAGATGCCAAATATGGCCAAAATAGAACGGAACAATTGTGTTGCTTCAGAAAAGGCAGTAGACATTTTTGTAGGCACTCGCGCAGATAAATTCCATCGTCCTGGACCACGCAATCAAACGTCATCATTATTATTAATTTGTTATTTGAATCGAAAATGCATGTCCTTAGGTCAGTGCGTAAAGGTGCAGCTACAAAGCAACACCATGCTGGAGGCGACTGGGTTCAATTCCCGGACTGGTAAACGTATTTTTCATTAAGGAAAATTTCTCGACTCCTTGGGCATACGGTATGGTTGTACTTGCCACACAAACATACAAATGCAAAAATTGTACCTGGCATCGAAAGCTCTCAATTATTAAATGTGGAAGTGCATTTAGAACACTAAGTGGACAGCAAGCAATAGGCAAATTGTGAAAGCAAACGGGTTGAAATGCTTTATAAGAAGAAGATGCATGTTCTGGAAAAAATAGGTTCAGTCATGAATGACGATTGGCACTATAATTGTATTCAAAACCATGAATTTTGAACCGTCGAATGGTACAAAATCTTGGGGCTCCATAATTAATTGTCCTCTTCGGATGCATACCGGAACCGGTGTGCACCGGAACTTGGTGCCCAAAATGGACAATTTAAAAATAAACCGCCCAGCATGTCGTTTTCAGAATCTATACATTTCATGTGAGGCCAAGATATTAAAAATCAGTTCAAAAATAAAGTTTTGGTAGCGTTTCAAAGTCTTGGTTAATTTTTGACTCTGAGTGTAGAGTGATATGTAGAGGTTCCTGAAAGCTGTAAAGGCTCAAAATATGTTTGTTTTCAAAAAAGTCAGAATATCTCAGATCCATAGTTTATTCTATTTGGACATTAGAGCTTTTGACGTAGGACTACGCCTTCGTTTTCTAAAATTGAGTACAATTAATAAAAAAAATCGCATTGCGACTGTCACGAAAAGTGGTCAGGTTTTGAGCGTTATTAAAGGGTGTTTCGATCAAAATTTGGTCGACTTAAACTTGATGCATTTAATTTTATCGTGCAATTAAAATTTTGCACACCCTTTATTTTGAAAACGTGTGCGTGTAGCATGCTGTTATTTTGATTAGTACTTCAGTTATCAATATGTCTTCGAAGGAACAGAAGCAACGCATCAAAATTTTGCACGTGCATGGCGAAAATTTGTTCGATATCTTTCAAATCCCATTTTCAACTAATTCAATCAATAATATCATCATTTTTGAGTGCAGTTATGTTTATAAAGTCCATTAAAAAAATATTCAAGGTGTCCTCCATGTTTATTAATAACGTCCTCGAGCCGACGCCAGAAGCCAGAGCATGCCTACCGGGCGTAGTCCTCCGACATTGATCGCATTGACCGAATTGATCACGTTCGGCGTGCGTGCAAAGCGCGGACGTCCGCTCCCGGACCATTCTGCAGGGACTTTTTTATGCGGTAAACTATTGCCAAATGGCACCCTACCACCTTGACAATCTCTTTCGGCTTCTTCTGGGCGAGCAACAAACTGGTGAACACTTCTTTCGCGAACATTTTGACGAATTTGCAATAAAACCAATAGAATGTTTGGATGCACTTGAAAGTAAACATAAACAAATACACTTTCGACAGATATTAGTCACTAGCTACACGAATTAACCCAAAACTCAAGTTTGAACATTTTCGCATTATTTTCTGCCGCACCCTGTAGTGGCTTTCACAAAACTTTAATAAAATTCAAAGGATGGCTTTTGCAATGTTACTTGGGAAGGCTTCTGGTTCCTTTAGAACGATTGACAAGTTTGAGTTTAATGTAAGTTTAACGGTACTGGTGCAAAGGAAATTGCTGCGTTTGAAAGTTACTAACCGAAAGATCGAGACACCGAAGGATAGCTTAAATTTTGTCGGAAAGATTTTTCTGGATTTTGGCGAAAGGTAACCTTAGATAAACCTACCGAAGACAGGAAAAAAAAGACCTAGCTTTTTCATAACCACCTTCAGATGTCTTGATCGATCTAGGCCTTCTTCTTCTTCAGGGAACAATGAACATGAATAAACTTCTTTTCCTGTTAGATTAATCTTTGTCATCAGGTATTTTTTTCTCCCATTTTCCCTAATCACTATTTGTTAGGATGATGATGTAAGAATATTATGCTTGAATACATGGAAAAATGAACATAAAAAAATAGAGTCCAACATTTTCCCATTGAACCCACTGTCTTTCACAAAAAAGCACACAAAGAGAGCAGGGAACGGCACTTACCTGCAGCATCGAAACATGCTGCTCGCTGTAGATGATGTGGTTTTTGTGGGAAAACTTTTTATTACTGGCCGACCAGGTGAAGGTGGCCGGCGGTTCCGCAATGGCATCACAGGTCAAATTCACCGCTCCACCCACGTAGCCATAGGTGACGTTGCCCCACGAATAACCTCTGTGGTGCCGTTGGAAGTAGGGCTTGTCTGTTTAAATGGAGAATCAAATTTCCACGTTAATTGAATGCTATTTAAGACTCGTCCGAGTTCAGACGACATACGTTTGATATTGAGCCGGATCGTTTTCTCTTCGAAGCTGCTCCCGGATGAGGAAACCTGAAACGCCTTGCACGTGTACTCGCCGCTGTCGTCCTTGGATACCCTTTTGATGAGTAATCCATCAGCGAGCATTGTGTATTTTGCATTCGGCGCTGAAAATGGAGAAGCAGACGTGGCGTTACAATCATGAATAATGTTATCGCTCTTATGCTATCGATATCAATCAATGTTGAAATGCAGGAGTAACGTGAGATTTGGGCGTAATGGTGCTTGTTTTAAAAAGGCCCTTGTGAATAAATAACATTTAATGAATCTTTTGTATCGGGGGTGATTCTTCCGACCCGAGCTTTATTTCACGGACGATGGAAGCCGTTGTTGAAAACTACAGTTCCGCCCAAAGCTTGTATTACTCCCGAAACGTAGTAGGTTATCAAAATACCATTTTGGTTACGAAATGCGTGTTTTCGTTGGCACTTGGTGTAGCGATGAGAATTCAATCCGATTATTAATCAATTTAATTGCATTGCATGTTCCTTATGCCAAGCCACATTGGCAGCATTGTTTTCGCTGGTGAGTCAAATTGTTGTTTCCGACAACAGTTTCGGAATCCCAATGAATTGAAACTAGATTAGTGAATTTAGTCGATTCCAGAATGGACTTGCTTCAGCATTTTATGGATGGTTTTTAAACTGAATTAACAAAGCAAATAATTCCACGAACACTATGAAGAAACACTTACTTAAAGGTGTTTAAAGAATCTCCTAACGGAAACCAAGAGCATATCATAAATAATAGAATAAAATGTCATGTAGATAACTTATTAACTTGTCATTCCAAGCAGACTTTAGTGACTCCATTTTTCTCAAATTTTATTGACTCCATTTTCTAAGAGATTGAAACTAAAACAAATCCAACAATTCAATGCGATATTTCTTCCGTTGGAAAATATTTCAAAATGATGATACTTTTATTTATACGGTTCTTTTGTCGCTGTGCAACCGAAGTAGGGTGTAATTTTTGAGCGAAAAAGACGTTTTCTTCCTCCGTCATAATTTATGTTTTGGAAAAATGATAACTTATATTTTTTCGACAAAAATTTATATAAATTTTCCATTTAATTCCAACTACCTTTATTGCTTATTTTGACAGATACGCGTATTTCGTCTACAATGTTCTGAATTCTTTAGTGTCGTGTACTAATAACCAGTCGAGTTATTAGTACGAGACACTGAAGAAATGAAATCTGCACATTGTAGACGAAATACGCGTATCTGTCAAGACAAGCAATAAAAGGAGTTAAAATTAAATGGAAATTACTAATTTTTCTTCTGATATCGAATGTTATCCAAAAGGTTTTTGATCGTGTTTTTCGTATTGGTGTGGCAATTTTTTTGTTCGACGACGCCTATTTTTTCATGAGATTGACATTTCTTGGATCTGTTACTTTTAACGGCACTCAGCGAGTGGTAGAAATTAATCGTACTACACTCAGCGGAATATAGTTTCGGTATTCATGAGATTGCTTTATGGTTATTTGCCACAAGAAATTAGTATGAATTTCTTTATGAAATATAATAATGTTGAAAAAATAAAAATATGGAGCCAAGACCAAGACTCGACCTTGAGCGTTGACGTTATGGGTTAAGTGACTTGACCACTAGTATTATCAACACTTGTAAGCAGGGAAGCTTAAAATTGTAAAAGAGCAACGTCATGTAAAGCAAAATCCATTCATAAGTCAGGCTTTTGAAATTCCAAAGCATCGTTTATAAGTTGAACCATATGAAATATTGAAGTTTATTTGCCTGAGAGTACAATTCTAGGGTTTTTTTTTCATAAAGGCGAATCTGAAATTGAGAGACTCTGTTTGATTACTTTCTTTTTCATTCATATTCCATTGAGCTTTACGTTTTTCATTCTACTATTTCTAGAGTATGCTAGCCAGAATTGTTGTCTTTCTATCTTTACTAAAGAATTCCTCAAAAGTTTTATAATGGTGCTGTAATAAATGAAAGAGAGCGAGAGAGGAGAGAATTTCTTATTGTTAGATTAGCCCTCTTGAAAAAAAATCCTAGAATTTCTGTACAACCAAAATATATCTTGCAAAAAATGCGCATTGCGACAATACAATTTTGCCCAATGTGATTCACGAAAGCCTCGAAATATTTCAGCCGTATATGAATACATGATTTGCACATGTATGCGTGTATGCGGTGGTCTGTCATGTGAGCACCAAAGCGGATGAGAAAAAACGGTATCCATTTTGTGCGTCTTGTCGCTTTGGTCGTTTGGTTATATTGATTGACGGAACTCCGCTCTACTAACAAAATGCCTTAATTTTTTTTAGGAATTGTCAAGGTTCAAATTTCAATCCAAGAGTCAATCATAGATTTTTTGGTTTTCATAAATTGTATAATTGCAAACATTTTGAATTTGTTTTTGCTTTGCTAAACCGGAGCACCATTAGAAAAGTTAATTAATAAATCAAATAAATTAATTAATTGATTTTAAGTACTTCCCGCATAATGACAATCCATTTATGGATAATTCCATCTTTTTTCATTGTATTGACAATTACCATTGTAGTTTAAACTTTTAATTAACAATCTCCTGTTGAAGCTTTGATAATATTTAAGATGGTACAAGGTCGAATAACCATTTGCTTAATAGGCGGTTAGGTTTAATAACCTTAGGAAAAGTGGTAATTTCGATAACAACACTTTTTCTACCTCTTGCCAAGAGGTTGGTGTAGAATCCATAAAATGAATACATTTTCAATGACGATATTGCATAGATTAACAAGATATTTCAATGGAGGTTGTACACTTTCTCCGAAAAGTACTGCAACACACACTTGAATACTATAGTATCGACTCACCTAAAACCAATAAAACTAGGATAATTCATAATATTTTATCTCATAATGCTGATTTTTGTCGAGTTTTTTTTAGATTTTCGCATTATTACTATTTTAAGAATAAATTTTAATAGTTTTAAAAATAATGGCAGTTAAGGGCTGTGATCGTTGCATAATTTTCTCTTAGGGGCTATTCATAAACCACGTAGACTTTTCAGGGGGAGAGAAAGGTCTGACCAAAGCCTACACTCCAAACAAAATTTCAATGAAAAGTATGGAGAAAAGTCTACGAGGAGGTGGGAAGGGGTCTGAGATTGTTTTAAATGAGTCGACGTGGTTTATGAATAGGCCCCATACTTTAACAACATCAAATAAACTGTTATTTGTTGGCACTCAAATTTTAGATACTTCGAACTACCCGTCGTTGGCTTTTATGAAAGCTTTGAAGATTCTTCACATCGTTCGATCAGCTTTCTCAAATTATCATCCGGGATATCCTTTCAACAAGTTTGTAAACATTCGCCCAGGTGATTTTGAGGAAACATTTTCCTTGTGTTTCGGCTTAGCTCGTCCCAGAGTAATGCAGTGGGTTTCAAAACTGGCAATTGGACTGGCCAAATCATATCAGACAACATTTCTTTGTGTTTCTGGTCATTTAAGAATCTCCTGGCACAACTTTTAAGAATGTTTTAGATCTTTTTGAGGTGGAAAAACCCTTGCCAATCAACTGCAATCTCTTGAAAACAGCAGTTTGTTCGAGGATTTCTAAATCATCTTTCTTTAAAAGTAAGCTCTTGCGACTTAACTCAACTTGCACCAACTAACACCGACCCTGCTCCATGTTTGACGGTTTGACAAACGTAGGAAGACGGCGAACAAACACTCTCCGTTAAGAACAGAATAAGTCAAATTTTGATTCGACGGTAAACAGCACCTCAGACACCCCAGACAACCACAAGTCTTATAACAATGTGCAAATAGTATCGTATATTCCTATATTTTTAGTCAATATCGCAATTAATTGTGGCCCTTTTCATATTATGTTTAAGCACAGAGAACAGACATCCAGGCTCGTACATTTTTTTCTCAATTTACTGTGTAAATTTTCAAAAGCAAACCGTTGGAAAATCAGCG
Organism: Aedes japonicus; assembly: GCA_034211315.2. NCBI lineage: Eukaryota > Metazoa > Arthropoda > Insecta > Diptera > Culicidae > Aedes > Aedes japonicus. Next base: position 142,420 of record JASCZW010004813.1, read on the forward strand.
CCGCCTAGTCTAGGTTTCACCAAACTAAAATTGACAGCCTATCAAATCTCAAGGCGCGCAGGTGGCGCCATAAACATACGAATCACCAAAACTAACGGAAACAAGCTGTAATTTTAAAATGGCAGTTATAGAAATTTACACACGGAGGGCACCCTAACTTGGATGTCTGTTCTCTGTGGTTTAAGTTAAATCGTAAATTTATTCATCGTACTGCGTCACAAACTAAATTGGATATACATCGCTAACCCTTTTAAATCGAGTTGGTTATTACATATTCAATCGCATTCGATATCAATTCAACTCGTTTAAGAAAACAATCGAATTTGCACGTATATCGCTTCCACTTTTGCATGTATAAGCCATATTTTTGCATTCTATACAATTTGTTTACTTACATATATATTTGTATATCATGAGAACAATATACGTGCATTTTGGTTGTCTGGGACCTGGTCTATGTTCCAGCTTCCGTGAACTTTAGCTCATTGAACTCGTTAAAAAATTCTCTCGTTTACATGCCAACTAGGCCCAAGTAGTGGCAAAGTTTCGAACCACCGTCCGAAAAGCCTTGACATTCTGAATTACTTTGCTGATGGTTCGAACTATCTAGGTGGAAGGGATCACGACACTCGTTTTAAAATGACTAACATATATACTAGCACTAATTAATGAACATTTAGGATTGAAAATTCACTAAATTATTTTACACGGTGCCAACGAAAAAATAACAATTCGCACTTGAAAAACTCAAAATAGCAATAAAAAATTGATTATTCACTTTCAATAATTCAAAAATGACCGGTAAAACCTTCATAAAGGCAACGAAAATTAGTATAAACGCACACAAGCTGATATTTCGTAATAATAATAAGTTCCAGCGGTAAACATGTGACAAAGTCTCAAATTTTTCAAATCTTTCCAATTGAAACCAAAAAAATCTTTTAATTTTTTTTCTAATGTTTTGATTTTTTATTGCGATTTTGTGGAAAGAGTTGAAGTGTTTAAAGACTTTTGTCACATGTTTACCGCTAGAACTTATTATTATTACGGAAAAATATCAGCTTATTATTGCGTTTATACTAATTTCCATTGCTTTTTTGAAAGTTTTACCGGTCACTTTTGAATAATTGAAAGTGAATTATCAATTTTTTATTGAATCCTAAAGGGTTTGAGCTGTTTAGTGAAATACCTGTAACTAGAAATTAGAAGAAAAATTAGTACCTTCCATTTAATTCCAACTACCTTTGCTTATCTTCTAATTTCTAATTTTTTATTGCTTTTTTAAGTTTTTCCAGTGCGAATTGTTATTTTTTTGATGGCACAGTGTTTAATAATTTAGTGGAAATTTCACATATTTTTATTGATATTTTTTCCATTTTTATTGATGTTTTATTACACTGCCTTAAAAAATGCTATCGTTTACATGCTATTAACGCTACATTATGAAAGCATTCCGAGTCATATTCCTCCACTTCAGCATTCCAAGCTACTTGCTGATGGTTTGAATTTTCTTGGAGGTTAGGTTCGAAAATACTGTATAACAAGCTTACTAGCGCCACATGAAGAGAGAATTCCAAAAAGTGTCTCGTTAGTCGAGTTATTAGTACGAGACACTGAAGAAGTCTTCACATTGTAGACGAAATATGCGTATCTGTCAAGAATAGGAATTAAACGGAAAATACTAATTTTTCTTTTTATTTCTAGTTAAAAATCAACGTTTTTTAATTTCGTTTTGCACAGTATTTCTCTACCACAGATTTCAAATGTGAGAAAGGGAGGTCTAATATGCAGCAGTGAAGGAAATATAACGAGATCACCTTCGCAAAGTGCTTCATTCGTTCGGCAGCCCGGGAGCTATTAGCTGGTCGTGCTCGGTAGCTGATGGCTCAGCAGGCCATTGCTAGCAGCCGTTTCTAGGCAATAGGTTGGTCCAAGGCAGTAGTATATTTGTAGCCTGCTGGTTTGGTGGAGCCACAAGGATCGAAATTACACTCAGTAGCAAAAAAAAAGCAAAAAAAAAAACAATTTCAAAAATCCCTATTTCTGTGAAAAATTTAGGTAGGATATTAAAAATTTCTCCATGGCTTAAAACAATACAGAGATTAATGTGGACAAAATTTGAACTGTTTCCATTAAGTGGTTTGGACTACAGCTGGCGTCAAAGTTGACGCTCCAACATGAGTATTTCTCGCTTTCTCCCGAAATTTACCATGTTGAACTATCGGTGCAAAAACAAAGCCGAGGCGTTGTCATCATACAGGTTTGGGCCGAATTAATAAGATGAATTCACCTCTGCTTTGTTTCTGCATTTTGGTCACATAAGGTGTATACATTATTTATAGTGATGTCAAAATTTCAGCCAAATATATTGATAATTGACAAAGCTACAGAAGGTTGAACAACGCGTATTTTGGAAGCAAAATTTTGCTCGACTTTTTTTTGCTACTAAGTGTAGGTGCTTGTAAGTGATCCAGTAAGCATCCATCATTTAGCAAGCGGCAACGGTTTGTTTTATTCAATTTTAATTTCATATCCAAATGCACGAACCTTCTCCTTAACACTACTCATAAGGTCCTGTACAACATGTGGACTAACTTTTTTTTGCGTGGCAATCTATTTTTTCTTCATATCTTCCTCCGATTTCACTTCATTAGGATGCTTCCGAAGTGCCTGATTAATGATGGCCCAGTACTTTTCTATTGGCCGCAGCTCCGGTGCGTTTGGAGGGTCGAGATGCTTCGGCACTAAATTGACCTCCTGAGTCTTGTACCACTCCAAAATCTTTTTAGAGAAATGGCACGAGGCTAAATCCGGCCAGAAAATCGTAAGACCATCGTGTGACCTCAGATGAGGAAGTAGACGCTTTTGGAGGCATTACTTTAGGTCCAGTGGTCACGAATGGGGGGCTCCGCTTGCCACACGGACAAATTGCTTGCCAAATCATATGTTTTTGGCAAACTTTAACATCTTCTGCTTTCTAACGTCCTCAGAGACATCGAAGTTTATCGTAAGCAGTGATGAACTGGAGCCTCGCAAGCTGCCGGAAGTCTGCTTTTACATACGACTCATCATCAATAACGAGGCAATGTGATTTCGTCAACATCTGGGTGTAGAGCTTCCGTGCACGTATTTTACCTACCGTATTCTGCCGTTCACGGCGATTAGGCGCCTATTGGACTTTGTACGTTTTTTCGCATCTTGCACGAATGTTTTGGTTAGATTCAGTTTCTTCGCCACATCTAGAACTGAACTGTTGGGATTCCTCTTGAAAGCTTGAACTACCCGCTTGCGATCCTTAACATTACACGGAGATTTATTTTTGCCACTTTTATCTTGCCGATCGATGGTCAAACGTTCGTGATACCGATTTAAAACACGAGACACCGTAGAATGTACCATTCCCAGCTGCCTGCTGAAGGCACGATGTGAAAGATCCGGTTTTTCAAGGTACGCAAAATTTCTTTGCGCCGCTGCTGTTCTACCGACTCCATCTTCGCAACGATTGCACATCTGCTAGTGAACGCAGCGTAAACAAATACACATTGAACTAATTCCACCTAAAATTGCAATAGAAAATGCCCAACGGGTATAACGTTACAGCTATTTAAAAGTGGTGCAATTTTAATCTGTACAACCTTTACCATCTTCCCAAAGTCTACATGTGACAGAAATCAATTTTCAATAAGAGGTATTGAAAACACAACTTCTATTTTCATCATTACTATTGCACCTTTTTTCGATCTATTTTCACGCGTAGCATGCCAAATGAATTTTTAAATAGCAATCATCACGAAACACTGAAACAATGTGAACTCTAATAACTCAATCATTTCTCAATAGATTTTCGAGATTGTACGACTATTAATGAATTCAATAATTATCAACTTGAATATAACAAAAATAAACGATAATGTCTTTGAACTACGTTTTGCATACTAATTTCACTGAATGCACAGTATTTTAAACACTGAAGTTCATCCTCTAAGTACTAGGAACCACCAGCTCCATATGTTCGTTTAATTTCGGTCAAATATGAAAAAAGTTACGCAAGTTTGAAAGTGTCGCAATGATTACCGACTCACCTTCTATGACATAGGAGAATAGCGTTTTGTTCGCTCAAAAGCACAGCCTACTACAAATTTTACACTTCTACAAATTTTAGGCTAACTGCAACGGATACCAACATAAAAATAATTTACATTGAACATTGAACACAATTTTAGATCGATAACCATACACCGATCGTAAGCAGTAGCAGTTGAATAAGCAAAATTTGTTGAAATAAATTCATTGTTTCTCGGGCTTTTCGATAAAAGCTTATGGCTCAATAGTTTTCGTACGACGTGAAAATATCATATATTTCACTATCTGCCTAATGAACTGTTTTTTGGCACATTGCATTCCAAAGTAATGACCGTACATTTTTTTGCTCGGTGCCATGCTCAGCTCATTACAGCAAGGTAAAAAAAGTAAATCCGTGCTTATAGTAGTCAGTCAAATATAAAAATACTAAAAAGTTAATGATGTAAATACGGAGCGCTGTTTGATGCAGAAACGAAAAAGGAGGCGAAAAAAATCCCAATGATAACTGCAACAAAGAGGATAGCAAAATGCATATCAAATTCTTACTCTTTCTACCACAAAAAAATACTCACGAAACAACGGCTGCCCGCTGAAATACCACGAAACGGACGGCTCCGGGTGTCCTTTCACCTCGCACCGGATGGTGGCATCCTTATCTTCGACTGCAGTTTGGACAGTGTTGGTGTCCCGGAACGAGATTGGCTCTGCAAGACGAGAATGAGTAATGAGTATAAAAAAAACGGTAACGACTTTTGAAGCGAAACAATCTTTACCGCAGAATTATGAACTCATCTGCGTGCACCTACCATTAACTATCATTTTGAAGGATTTTCTCCGCACGACCCCACCATCGTTCGCTTCACAGGTCCAATTGCCCTGGTCAGCTCGGACGATGGACTCGAAGACAAGGGAAAGGGAACCCTCGAGCTGCTCGATGTGAACCCGACCCTTGCCGTCGCTGACGATGGCATTCTTCGGGTTGCGCCATTTCAGTTTTACGTTCGGGTCGGGAAAGCTGCAAGACGTTATCCGGGACTGGTTCACAAAGTGCGATATTTCATCACCTGGAATGAGCGTGAGGGCGGCCGTGAGATTGTTATCAGAACCATCCTTCGCCGGACTGGAACTGCTTTCCTTGCTAGACTTCGCGCTGTCCAACGTGTGGTTGCCGTAGATGGAGGACACTGGGAGAGGGAGAGAGAGAGAGAGGGAAAATAGATTCAAAACACGTGCCACGTTAAGGAACTTTTCCGATGTGAGTAATTAGTGGTCTTGAGAGAATTTTGGCATATTTAGTATCGCACCTTTTCGGGTACAGTTTTTTATTATTTACCTTTCTCTATGAACTGTCTCAGTTTAAAGAAAGTGAAACCCTGTTCACATTTAAAGGTTGAATGCCCTCTATGGAAACTACAAATTTTCGTTTCAATGAAATTCTGTTTCTATCTCTAAGATTATTAACAGAAAAAAAAACGGGTATGAAAGGTGCTGCGTTTAAACAGTTTTGGATCGATAGTTATTGCGCTTAAGTATCCTGCAAATGAATGCAAACTGCATAGACGAAAAGAATGGGCGAAATCCTACTCTGTTGGATAATTACATAACTTTCTGAACATTCTTCTGACCACTAAGCATCCAGGTGAAAATCGATGTTCACCGCTGTATTGCTATTCAACATCTTCCACGAGGTTAGAACGGGTGATATTTTGTGAGGATCGACTAGGCAAGGAGCATATGAAAAGTATATTGATAGCACATCTGAGAGTTGTTGTCAGCACTATAGAGTTGTGCGTTTTACCATAGTTCGCTTTTGGGTTTCAACTTCGTTTTCAACTGCTTGTGGTGACCATTGAGCTGTAATGAAACAACTCAAAATGTAGGGAGAAAACAAATATATACTTATAAATAAAGAAAGGATTGTCTGATGGATTTTCTTGAGTCCTGTCTGGGCGCGAGTGCAACAATTGTGGTGCGGTCCCGTATAGCAACGTACTGGTTTATTCTGAACATGGATAGTGGGGTCAGAAATGGTCGAAAACAAAGGGGATGATGGTGTGAGGGGCTTAAACTTGCCACAAATGTTATCAAATCCTGTTCTTATCATTTCCTAGTTACAGGTATCCTACTAAAGAGACTGGGAACGTTAATAGGGTTAGCTATAAATATTATTGTGTTTTTTTTTCAAATTATAATTGAGTTTATTTTCTTTAACTTGTAACACCGTTACAGTCTATGAACAGTAAATCCAAGGCCAGAAGAAACAGTTAAGAGCATTGAGCCTCGTGGGACGCCGTTCTCAAGTCGGGCTGATTTCGATAAGGCTCCCTGTAAAACATTTCCTCGCTGATCGATTTTGCAAAAGATTGTGTATACAATTATGAACGATCTTCCTTCCGAGGTCACTGCTAATGACTGATTCCATAATGTGTCGGTGCCGTTTTCCATTATTGGCTGCTTCGGCTACAGTTTCGTCTAGATGTGCTAGGTAGTTGGTTGTGCCTTTCCCTCTACGAAATGGTAACTGTACTGGGTGGAGTATTCCGTTGGGTTCTAAATGATGCATTAGGCGGCGGTTTACCATCCTCTACATTGTTTTTGGCAATGCAGCTGGTTAGGGAAAACGGATGGAAGCTATCGGGCTCGGGTGTGTTCTCTTCAGGAGTTAGGAACAGGTACTTTCTTTCCGATGTCGGATGGTATATTGCTGATTTCCCAATATGGTTGAAAGCATCCAACAGTGTCAATGCAGAAAAGGAAGATGTTTTGCCATGGTGCAGGCCCAACATTGTCGGGCCCGGCTGAAGTACCATAAGCGCTTTCAATAGCATGTAATAGCTCTTGAATGGTGAACTTTTTGTCAATCGCTGGGTCCTGGCATTTTCCCGTCAATTTGTTAAGCTGCCAAAGCTGGGAGGTGCTTGATTGTTCAGTAAAGATTTCTTGACAACTGATTCAGAGCCTCTTTTTCGCTTCTTCAATAGCTCTTACGCTTCCTCGTTTTACCTGCAAACACGCCTGTTTGGCTTCTTCAGCTAACTGGAAATGAGAAGAATGAATAGTATTTTCCCTTTAATTCTAACTACCTTTGCTTATCTTGACAGATACGCGTAGTGTCTCGTACTCGTTCAATTGAGTTATTAGTACGAGACACTGTAGAAGTCTGCATATTGTAGTCGAAATACGCGTATCTGTCAAGATAAGCAAAGGTAGTTGGAATTAAACGGAATATACTAGTTTGGCTTCTCATTTCAAGGGTCTGCTGTTTCCGCTTCCGTTTGTAGCGTTCCATGTTGTGCCTCTACACCCTCGTCAAACCAATCAATCTGACGACTTCATTTTACGCACCCGGGGTTTTCAGGTGCGTTGCTGGGTGTTTTGACAGTACTCCAGCAGTTCTTCGAGAGGAGCCCATCGAGCTCATCCTCGTCAAATAACGCACAGTGGGCAAAAATGGATCCAAAATCCCATTTGTTTAGACGGTGCTAGGTAGGAGTCCAAAGAATTAGTTTATCTTTTAGGAAAAATACTGCGAATCGAATGGTGTTGGTCTCATTTTAAGGTAGATCACACAGTTTGAAAAAAAATTGTAATTATCTACGTTTTTATAAAGGGAACGCTATGATTGGTATAATTTAATTAGATATTTCATGTAAACTTAAGCCAGATGACGCCTGCATCTACTCTGTTGTATGAAAGATTGCAAACAATTTCGTTGTTTACGCCTCTTTTGGCTTGAAATACAACGAGTAAAGTTCATTATTTTCTTCTGTGCAAAGTAAGTGTCCCATTCGGGCCCTTTTTCCTCTAATTTTGGATGCAAACTAGGACTATTACCCAAAAATTGCTACTCGGTGCTACTATATTGAACTCAAGTACGCTGTATGTTTGTACAAACAAAGCTGTAAAACTGAATGCAACAAATTTTACTTTGATCAGGTTCCAGGAATTGGTCCATTTTAACCGATTTAGCTTAATACATGCATAAACTCATAAATCTTCCGGTTCTGATGATAATATTAATCTGACTTGCACTGCAAATGACCGGAGAATCGCATGGTTTCGTGTAGGGTTGACCTCAGTAAATTGTCCATTTTACCCAATTCTCCCCCTTACATGCATATACTCATGTATCATGTAGTCCTGAAAATTGGCACGAGTAATATTACTTAAAGGAACAAATTAAATTTGTCCCATTCAACTCTCCAGTTTTTTCTGCAAATTTACAGTTCAATGTAGAAATACCAAGTTTAGTTTTTGAGTAAAAATTCTAGTCAGAGACCGAAATTTTCGGCAACTCGAAAATAGAAACGTCCTTTTTCACCCGCTTGGAGAAACAGATGAGAATGTGATAAGCGAAAGACTATTATACGCTCACAGCAGTTTTCGCGAGAAAAGCAACGACGATTTATAATTTTTGGAGAGCATGAGTTGCTGATAAATCATTTCTTTTTCAGTGAATCCTAGATGCCGAAAATGCACCAATTTTCATGCTTGTTTCATTCTGACATTATAAATCAATAAAAAGACAATTTTTCTTCATGTTGTGAGCAAACAACAATATGTATATTTGAAGCAAACTATTAATCAGACGTATTTTTTTCTTGATATTGACCTTCAATTTTTTTAGTGAAATATGTGACATGAGAAAATGTTTTCGTTGAATTTTAGAGAGAGAGATATTTTTGCATATGCAAGAGATAGGATAATAAATTATCGGCGAAAAAGGAAAGATGAAAATGTGAACGGTTCACTTCTCATCGATAACCTGCTTGCGAGAGAGTATGGTATTCACCCAGCGGGGCGCGAATTTCGATCTCTGATTCTAGTTTACATCAAAAATGAGTTGGGAAATGGGCAAATGGGATACTTAATGTGGTCAACCGTCAATGAGACCAACGCCATTCCAATTCCCGCATTTTCCCCATAAGATAAGCTAATTCATATGACTCCTACCTTGAATCGTCTAAATTAATAGGATTTTGAGTTCATTTCACGCTCACTATAGCAACACTGCATTAAGATCCTTCACGTACTTCAGTGGCGATATTCGATCACAGGAGAGTTTTGAGCGAAGTATAAATCACCAGGATCAGGGTCAGAGTCTATGTTTGTTGCGCCACGATTGATTCTGACGTCCGTAATATCAGAGAAGTGCCGTCCAATAATGAAAACGTGGTCGATTTGCAATTCCGTCTGCTTTGGTGATCTCCATGTGTAACGATAAGAGAAGCTATACTGGAAATATGTGCGGAACCTGTGCATTTAGGTCTCCTATGATGATCTTGACGTCGTGGGGTCAGGCAGCGGTTGTATTCACGTTCGAACTGCGTGTAGGATGCATTCTTGTCATTATGAGGGCTAAAGTCGAAGAACTGAGCCTTGATCCTCAACCTGCACATTATTTCGCTGATCGACCACTAACCGACCACACGCCTTTGCATATCGCCCATCACGATGAAAACTGTTCCCAGCTCACGTGCGTTGCTATGATTCGCTCCATGGATCCCTTCCAATACACCTTCTGCTGTGCTACGATGCCAAATGCGTGGACCTCCAGTACATCGGGTAGCATGCCTGTGTTTCCGATGAAATTAAGGGATCTGCAGTTCCACTCCCGAGTTTTCGATCACTAGTCATGTTTCGTCGCTGTCTTCTTCCGATTTTCCGTTGCTAGCAGGGCCTGACACCAACCTCCTACTTTCCGGAGGACAGGGCTAACCTTCCCGGAAGCTACGGCTTCCGCTTTTTGGGACATACTGTATGTTTTTAAACTTTTCAGAATAACCCATGTGACTAATTTCCCCGAGTGCATTGCATTGTTTTATTGCTGAACGACTGAACCCAGTTGAAAGTTTTCTGACCCGTCAAATTTCGTCACACCCCAGGAGAAGGGACAGTGAATGTGAAAAAAAAAAAACTCGCGCTTAAAAGGGTTGGCTGTGGATGTTTATGTTTTCCTTCCGTAACGCCATGGGTCTACCGGTCTTGGATTTTGTTTTCCCTTCCATCCCATCACACAAATTCAATTAGGTATAAGAGAGAACGATGCAACATGTTTAGTTCATCTGCATTTTTTTTTTGCCTGCATACCGCTGTTTTGAACGAATTACAATGTAGAGTCGGTAGGATACTCACCGATAATCAGCATGATGAATTGTAATCCGAAATGCATCCGGGCCATTGTGTTTCTTACGTTTGCCATGGATAATCCTGTAGACAATGTGACCGAAAAGCACTAATGAACTTCATTCATCAAACCGCAATGTCCATCACTTCGTTCCGTTCAATTCGGAAGCACGAATTTACAGACTGCAATGTTATGTATTCAATAAGCACTTATTTTCCTTCGTTCATTGGAAGCTAGTTCATTTAATTGGATTACATTTACGATAATCGTCATTGCAAGTCAGGCGCTCTGCATTCAATCCTTGGTTGCATCACTTTTCTTCTTGTATCCTAGCAACCTCCTGGCATTGCAGCTAGATATCACATTGACGCTATAAATATCGTTTGCAATCAACGATAAGGCAAAACCACAGTCGGTCAGTACCACCCTAATGGAAGACGAATCCACGTGCACTCACTTTTTCCTTCCAAACAGCACAGAATTTTCCGACTTTTCCACTTCCGAGCCGAACTGAACGAACAACCGGCCGAAACTGGAGGACGACTTCGTAGTTGGGTTACTAGGATCCTCACGCGCTCTTTGTTTACGGATGGTTCATCATTGCATTTTCCATTCGTTCCCTTTCGGGAAGTGTTGCGGAGGGGGCTTCAGAGGGCTTGCGTTGAGAATGAGAACCATGCAAACACATGGTTTACTGCGATTGAGTGCAAGATGAACAGCTGATTGTGTGAACAGCATTCGAGTGTGAGGAAAAGGGGGTTTATAGGTTTTGTTTTGTTGTTTTAGCGAAATGCAGCAAAGTTAGCTAAGGTTTTCATTTTCATTTGCATTTTTTTATCAGTAATTCAAACAGACTGACAAACATTGATAAATAATATCTCATTTCGTTTGCGTGAAAGCAAAACAAAATATCAACAATTTGGTTCAGATCATGTTTATATAGGGTTGATATGCTAGTAATGGACCCCTTAGTAGGAGCTTTGAACATTTTCGATGAATTTCATAAGAATTTTATTAACTATTTATACAACAATCCCACATTTGATGAAAATAACTAGTCATTTACACAAAATTATATTAAACTCTATTTTTGAGGCTAGGTTTTCCTGGTAAACATCGATAATTGCGCTGATCATAATGTGCCTTTTTTGGACCCATTTGCTTATTTTGGACCCGGGTCTATAATGCGCATTATAGACCTGGGTCCAAAATACGCATATCAACTAATTTGATTAAAATGATTGATCTGACGCAGCTAAACCAATTTGTTATCTCGTAGACAAATAGGGTAACGCATATATTTTGGACTTGTATAGGGTTGATATGCTAGAAATGGACACCATAGTTGAAGCTTTGAACAATTTCAATGAATTCCACAAAAATTTTATTTACTTTTTGGGCAACACTCCTACATTTGATGAAAATAACTAGTCATTTACACAGAATTACGGTGAACACTAATTTTTAGTCCAAGTTTTCCTGGTAGACATCGATAATTCGCGATGGTCATAATGCGCTTTTTGGACCCATTTTCTTATTTTAGACACGGGTCTATAATGCGCATGTCAACTAATTTGATTATAATGATTAACCTGACGTTGCTAAACCAATTTGTTATCTCGTAGAAAAATAGGGTAGCGCATAAATTTTGGACATGTATATATTATGGCCACCTTCCATCACGGAGAGAAATGAGTCTTGTTTGAAATAACCAACACTATGGTTGAAATGTAAAGTCTGGCTCTGCTTGAGATGAAGTTGATGTTTGTTTGCTTCAAACTCGCGATTGTAGTTGAAGCAAACCGCTTTTTCAAGTGATTTCTACTCAGATAATAACATTGTTTTAAATTTAATTTTAGTTAATTGGAACTGCAGGTCTGCTTATTTTCAACCCTAAAAATGTTTGTTTTAACCAAAAATTTAATTGCTATACACAGTTCTGTTAGGCTGATTCAAACTGTGATCTTAGGTTGAAATAAACTGAATGTTTGGTGAAAATGGCCATAGTTTATGGTTGGGTAAATACCAACCTTAAATATGATGGAGAACAAACTACACGATTAGTTTCCCTCATACAGTGCTAGACATTCGTTTAGCCGCGCCCTATTTTCTTTTCGTTTCAATATGAAATAAAGTAATTCAATGAAAGTTTATTTTGGTTTTGGAAATAGTTTATTTATTATTATCAAATACATTGCTCATTGAAATCAAATAACATTTGTAGGTATAAAAAAATCGAGAAAATGAAGTATAAAGGCTAGACATTCGTTTAGCCGCACCTGATAAAATATAAAAAAATAGTTAAGTTGAGTGACAAATTTCGAAGTTCATCCATAGTTAATATTTAGTATGGCTTCCTCCATTTCGAATAACCTCATAAATCCGATTTGGCATCGAATCGGTTAGCTTTTGTAGTGTGGCCATGTTTATTTTGGCCCAACACTCCTGAATCGCTGTCTTTAGGCTGGAAACACTGTTATATTGTCGTCCATTTGCATACACCATGCCAGCTAAGATACCCCAGAGGTTCTCGATAGGATTACAGTCGGGACTGCAAGCCAGCCATTCAAGCAGTGGAATGTTTTTGTCACCAAACCACGCGAGGGATTGCTTAGAAACATGGATCGATGCGTTATCCTGCTGAAAAATTATGTCATCTGTTGCGTCATTCTCCATGTATCCTATCAAAACATCCTCCAGTAGATCCAGATACATTCCGGAATTCATTTTCGTTGAAATGAAGCAAATTGGAAGTTTAGCGTTGTAAGAAAAGGCTCCCCACACCATTAAACTTCCGCCCCAAAATTACGTTTGGATCTAACGATACTTTTTTGGCTCAAATCATGCCAATAGCAACTATAACAATCCGGTCCATCCAGATTAAACTTTTTTCATCCGAAAAATCACATTTCGCCATTCGCGATTCCATTCCATGTATTTTCTTGCGAATTTAAGTCGGTTCTCTTTATGGGAAGATGTGAGTCTCGGTTTACTTTGTAGTTTCGTCCATTTGATGTTCGGGGATTCGTTCAAAATCCGTGCGATTTGCCTGGGCGTTACCGGAACATTCAGTTTATCTTTTATTTGCGAACAGGACAATCGATTTTTAGTGGCTTCGTTTCTTATTTGCCCTTTCAGCCGCAAAGAAATTTTGCTTCGTCCTTTTGTGGGACGTTTCACCCCATACTGTTCACCTTTGCCGAGAAAATTCCGAATAACTTTTTCGGATCGATTGATTTTTAGCGATTGACCGGTTTGAGTAGCCCTCAGCCTTGAACAACGTTATGATTCGTCGTTCCTCCTCCGTCAATCGAGTGCCTTTCGCCATTTCTATAAAGTGGTCACAAATAATAAGTTAAAATAAAATTTACCTACACACATCTTCACCGTACCTCTCAAAATGAAAACCTCGCAATAATATTTAGAAATCTTATCGAAATAACACCGTAATAACAATAACAACACACTTATTCGCACTGCGGCTAAACGTATGTCGAAGGTAGAGATGGAGGTTCATTTGTTTCTTCCTATCACATGGCAGATATATGTGTGTGAGTGGGATGAGCGTCCTTCCAAAGAAAGTGCTTTAGCTCTACTACCTATACAAAGAAAATGTAGCTCGATAAATATCTAGATATATTTAATTTACCGAATACTATTGGAATCTTGTAGGTGCGGCTAAACGAATGTCTGGCACTGTATGGTGTCAGTAAAATTCCTATCAGTTGTTCGTGCGGGGACAT
>JASCZW010004814.1:0-45897 GCA_034211315.2 Aedes japonicus
TGGTCTAGAAATTTCTCGACTCCCTGGGTAAAGGGTATGATTGTACTTGCCACACAATCATTCTAATGGAGAAACCTAGCATCGAAAGCTCCCAATTAATAACTATGGAAGTGCATTTAGAACACTAAGTTAGGTTAAGAGCAAGCGAATATGTGTAATCAATAAGCTAGAAAGTCGGCCATATTGCATTTAAAAATCGAACTGAACTTCAATTGTCAGCTACTACGCCTTGTCCCTGAGCTGAAAATAGTCACTGTTTAATATTTTACCGAGTTTTTAGAATCAATGGTCGGCTATTCTGAAATCCAAAAGGGCATCGGATATCGATTGTTGGAATCGTCACACCATCCCCATTCCGAAACCTACCATATTGTTGCATATGTTTGCATATTTAAAAATGGTGTCAAACTCCAATTGTCAGCTTCAACGCACTATCCCTTTGCTGAAAATAGTTATATTGTTCAATGTTTAATCGACTTTTCCGGAACCAATGACCGCCATTTTGAAATCCAAAATGGTGTTGGATCTTGAAAATTGGCTTCTGCACGCCATCCTCTTTCTGAAAATGGTTCAAAATGCGAATTTAGCTGAAAAGATACATTTTCAGCCTAAGTTTGAAGTTTTGGTGCAAAATTCTTCTTCTTCGAAGTTGTTTTTTAATAATGAGGCCCATCTTCTGATGTGAATGAAAAAAGTGTGGTCCTTGAGCAAAATAACTGACACCTACTAAGTTGCCAAATTTGCCAAGATGAAAGACTCAGGTGGTAACCCGGTGCTCGGAGAAGAAGGTCAACATCGAAGGACTGTTCTGGCAGTTCGAACCTATGACCTAGCCATCTACAGAGAGGAGATTGATTACGATGAAGAAGCGCGAGTAACCAAGGACTTGATGCAATCCCAATCTTGGTTCTGAAAATAGCGATACAGGAGAACCCAGATATTTCAAGATTCAAATTGCAGACATGCATCGATAAGAGTAACTTCACCGATAACTGGAAGCAACAAAACCTGATGCTTCTGCCAAAGCAAGAAAGAATCTTCGGCGTATAAGCCTATATGTCTGTTGGGTACGTTCGGAAAACTTTTGAAGAAAATACTCCTAAACAGGCGCGCCAAGTACATAGAGAACGAGAACAGCCTATCGAACAAGCAGTTCGGTTATTGACAAGGTAGGTCCGCAGTGGATGCCATACGAACCATAGTAAAAGCTTCGAAGACGGCGTAGAGGAAACAGAGAAGAGAAAATCGCTTTTGCGAGGTGACTACTCTGAGACGTGAAGAATGCCTTCAACAGCGCTAGCTGGGAAGCAATCGCCCATTCGTGCACAGGATGGAGGGTCCCTGAGTACCTCTGCAGTATATTGAGGAACTTCTTTCAGTACCGAACGGTTATCAAGTGGTTATCAAGATGGTTTCCAAGCAAAAAGTGCTACGATAAAAAACTATGGGCGCGGTCGTAAAAACCCAAACCCAAAAATGAATCGCGAAACAGTTAGAAATCAACAATAAGACCGTATCCCGTGAGGTATAACCGTTCAAGAAGACCGAGACGACTCAGCGGTGAGCTGCCAGCGGAAGAAAAGCAAAGACGACCGACCCCGTGAACACAAGGAAAAAGCGCAATCCAATCCATTCGATTTGGGACGTTGCCAAGAGGGTCAATTCTTCCGTCTGGTTCGTCCAGCAGACAATGAAGCGGGTCGGACTTCATGTCTTCAAGGTAGGAAGACGCCTAACCGAACCGATAAACAGAATAAGGTGGTTGAATCGCACACCAGCTGTACCCGCAAGTGGTTGGTTGCAGCCTAAATGCATCGTAATGGACGACGAGACGTACATTAAAGCGGACGCCAGGCAGACCCCCGGCCGGGAGTTTTTCGTCGGCAAGTCCAGCCTGGAAGTTCCGGAAGAAGAAGGTGAAAAAAACCCCATAAGAAATCACAATAAAACAGTATTGCATATGCCTCCGCCAAGGCGTCCTGCCGAAAAATCGGTGTTGTTTATTTCATTTCTATCGAATATCGTATACACAACGTAGGATCCCCGCCCGTGCGCGATCAACACCATTAAAGGATAACTTTTGCAAACAAGTTATACTAGACCTTCCAAACAATTCTTGAGTTCAAAACTTGATGTTCTAAATTATAAAATAAGGAGACTTACGATGTCTCGACCGTACTTAATAGTTGAAACGCTCCACGGAACATCATAACACTGTAATAAATATATTGAAGTATTTCTAGAATACCTACGGTACTCCAAACTATCCTTGAGTTCAAATTTTGATGTTGCCTTGGCCTTGGCCAACAAGGCCACGTTTACGATGCTTCCACTGTACGTATGGGTGAGAAAAACTTCATGAGATATCATTACACCCTTGATGCTCAGATGTTTGAGCTCAGATCTCGACGTTGTAGATGATAAAAAAACAAAGATTTACGATGTTGAATTGAAGATGTTTTAGTTATTTTATTATCATTTTGATTTGAAGATAAAGAATCAGATAGAATACATATGACTCGCTAATTACACATGCCCATGCATAGAATTTTAAAATAGCATTTCTGTTTTTGAAATTTCGAGAGTAATGAACGTTTGATAAAACCCACTTCATGAATAACCAAAAATAATATTTAGAAAATCCTTAGTTCTGTCCAAAAGTCAACCTTTGCTTTTTTTAATTTGATTGGGAAATAGTAAATAGTGGGTTGATCCTCTAGAACATTAAGATACGAACTCCATAATGATTTGTGTTTTATTTTGTTTAATTTCATCAGACACTTTGGTCTACATGAGATATAATGTGTATGTGTGATGAGAAAAAACCTTCTTGTAGTACAAAAGAGGGCGTTAAAAACCCCAAATCTTTTCATAAACGATATATCTTTAACAAATATTAGCGTAATTAACATTTCAACATTTAATTACACATATTTGAAACAGGATAATTTCAAGTAAATAACATTTAAAATGGAACATTAGGTCATAAATTTAAAACTACATACTTTAAATCACGCAGGATTCTTAAATTAAACATCCTGGAGCTCTCTCCAAGTTCAAATAGATAATAGATGAAAGTAGTCGTTGAATTGGGCACACATCGAATGCAGCGAAGAATGCAACAGGAATTCAGATCTTTCCAACGAACGATGCAGGAAGTCTTCTCTAGGTCTCATGTGATGGTGTCGAAAAGTCAGCCTTGCAGGATCATTATGTGCGTTACCATATCTGTTATTTTTTTTAGTTAAGAGTTATTTTTGAACAAATCTGCTTATTAAAGTTTCTCTGTAACTCTAAAAGCCGAATTTTAATTTTAATCTAGGGGCGAGTTTAATTTTTATATTGGGCCATATATAACCCATCTGTATTGAATCGGTTAAAAATCATTGACAGGAACTACCACTCACCCTGTGCAGGTACGAAAAATGAAGGCGTCACGAAAATTGCTTTCTTGAACGATAATAGCTCAGGCATCTCGTAGATTGGACTTTCAATTGAAAATATATAATATTGCAAACTTCATAACTGTTTATATATTCTTGAAAACTTTCGAACATTTACTAACTAAAGTCCGCTTTTATAATTGATGAGTTCAACGAATTTTTGAAATTGTTTCGAACAAAGACTGTACAATCTAGCACCAATCGGTTTTGGACTGGAACGATCAATCAAATCCCAACTACTTTCTGTAGTGGAATTTAAACGGATAGTTTAAAAAAGTGTTTCAGTATTTTTTTAAGAAAAGTGATCAAGCTAAGTGTTAATTTAAATTTTCCTAGTTCTTCAATTACAATTTGTTCCCGTAGAAGCGTTTTAAAAAAATAGTGAAGTCTAGTGAGGCCGTCTTGAGCAAAGTTGTTGAGAATGTAACATGAAGACATTCGAAATAATCATATTAGTTTCAGATCGTACCACATAGATGACGCTGCAACAACTTAAGGGGACCCTCCCCTGGATTTGGGCAAAAATAAGGCAAAGTTTGTATTTTTTTGTGGGAGTTTGAAAAGGCGTACGAACTTTCGGTTTTGACCAATCAATTCGATTATTATTCAAGATTCGCCGTTTTGTAGCCGCCATTTTGAATTTTCACAATTTTTTATCTCTTTGAAATCTTGAATAATAATCAAATTTAATCGTCAAAACCGGAAGTTCGTACGCCTTTTCATTCTCCCACAAGAAGAAAATACAAACTTTGCCTTTATTTTTGCCCAAATCCAGGGGAGGGTCCCCTTAAGGCATTAAGCTGATATCAAGCTGACATCAACTTAAGAGTTTTGCGATAGGAGCGCCACTATTATTTTGATACTTGTGTTGTTTTCTTTAAGTGACCGTTAAATTTTTTACACATTTTGAACATTTGAACATTTGCATTTAGTTGTCCAAAAAGCCTCATATTCGTCCAATGCGACTTTTTGGAGCCTAATGTGGAGAAAAATTCTAGTTTTCAAAAATTTGTAACAAAATAACGAGGGCATAGAACAAAAATTGTAAACACTAACGGTATTAGTAATTCATTGTCTTTCAATGAAAAAAATATAAAATGAATGATAGATCTGACAAGATTGGTCTATTGCCGATCATTGACATATTCTATAGTTTTGTAAAAAGGTAGCTCTCTAGAGCATAATTCAGCAAGGATAGCCTTAAGCACCACCATTGTGGAACGGTTTGACTAATCTGGCAACATCAAATGACTGCATTTTACAAATCCACATAATCACAAACCATTCTTGGACCACTTATCTTGTTGTTGACGACCGTTTTCGTTGTTGTAACGACATTAACCTTTATAGTTGACAACTATAAACTTACAACCTCCAATACAGTTTTAACAACATGTCAGATGGTAAAAGGACAGAAGATAATATGCTGAATAGGTTAGGTGCACTTACCATAAAGCATGTCAATTGTCACGAACAAAAACCTGTACTCTATGCCAGAAAGTTGGCAAGAGAAAACAGTAAAAAATCTTTCTATGACAATATGGCATTAGGCTGATGCAAAATTCGAAATATTTGCTCCCTAAGCTTAATCGACGCCAATTTGGGTCCTGATAGTCCCCAAAAAATTTTAACACATTTGGTTTTAATTTGGCTTTGCACACGCTATTCAAAGTTTGTATGGGAATTAGTATGAAGAATCTCAAACTTACATTTCCAGATCCCTAACGTCTTGATATTATGTCCTTAAACCAAATTTTATTAAGATTCATATAGTGCAAGTTGCCAACTATCAAAATGCCGAAGATACCTGACATGTAAATTTTATACAAAAATAGTTATTCAACAAATATAATAATAAGAAATAAAAATAATATGATAATATATATAAAATATATAAAATATATAAAATAATATATATAAAATAAAATATATAAAATAATATATATAAAATAAAAATATATAAAATATATAAATATAAAATATAAAAAATATATAGAATAAATAAGAAAACAAAAATAAGAATAAAACATCATACCTAAAGTTTGTATTTTTTGTTTTATTGAATAACTATTTTTGTATAAAATTTACATGTCAGGTATCTTCGGCATTTTGATAGTTGACAACTTACACTATATGAATGTATATAAGATTTGGTTCATGGACATAATATCAAGACGTTTGGGATCTGGATATGTAAGTTTGAGATTCTTCATACTAATTCCCATACAAACTTTGAATAGCGTGTGCAAAGCCAAATTAAAACCAAATGTGTTAAAATTTTTTGGGGACTATCAGGACCCAAATTGGCGTCGATTAAGCGTAGGGGAGCAAATATTTCGAATTTTGCATCAGCCTAATATGGCATACATTAACGATAAGTGTTAATGTAGAAGTTATAAGGTGAAAACGAGATTAAACTATATGATAACAGTAACATAAAATGTGATAATATATATTACATTCGACATATAGTTTTGACGATATTGCAAATTGTTTTTCGTTATGCGGGTACTGAACAACTTTGTCGCAGACGACCACTCTCTCTAGCTTCATTTGACAAAAATAGACTACAGGGCAATTTCTGCGGCACAATCTGGAACTAATCTGATAACGTCAAACTGCATTTTGTATACTGAACAACTTTGTCGAAGGCGACAACCCTCTAGAGCTTCATTTGGCAAAGATAATCTACAGCGCCATCTCTGCGGCAAAATTTGATAACATGATAATGATAAAAGACGACATATAACATACCAAACAACTATGCCTAACATGGCAACTCTCTCAAGCTTCATTTAACAAGCATAAACTAAAGCTAGATCCCTGCTGAATGATCTGAAACTAACATAATCATGTCAAAAGAATAACTTTGCAGAAAACGAAAATTCTCAACAGCTTCATTTTGCAAAGATAGATTGTGGCGCCATCTCTGCTGCAAGATCTGGAACTAGTATGACAATCTCACAAGACGACAAATGGCACACTGAAAAACTTTTTCGAACTCTCTATAACTAGTCTGGAAATGTAAATATATATTGTGTATATTTTTACATTAAACATGGTGTCTAGGTTGAATTTTCATAATTCTAGAAAGGGTTGAGATCCGGGTCAATATTGATCCTTAGATCGTATGTGTCAGTTTTCTTTGATACCCGCGGAAGGTTAACGAACTTGTCATGAATTTAAAAAAATTAAATCCATCCCAATTAGAAGAATAAAATTAAATGACTAATAACGATAATGAGAAAACAGTTTTCTAGTTCAACGTCAACACTTCGTGAAACCCTCTTTGTAGTTGTTTTTTTTTGTTTTACATAAGTTACGTTACCTGTTTCAGTATTAATATTCATATAGACTGGCTTCCAGGATACACCAAAAACTGCAATCGAGTTGACAGCCGTGACTTACCTAAAATAGAGAAGAAATTAAACCAAATATTAGCGATCTCGCATTGAAAAACGTCTGTGCAATTGTAATCTGACTCAATAATAACAAAAAACAACTTCCGTTTCAAGGAACCCTAGGCGGTGATGTTGATAGTGCGACGAAACCGCTTAGTCATGCATAACTGTCCAGTTTGAAAATACGTCGGTTTGACGGAATATGACAATGATGGTAACATATTTTTTTTTAAATTAATTTATGGTGATTGTACATAAAACGTGATAAGATATTAAGATAAATATAGCGCGGCTTTCAAACTTGCGTATTAAGAATCTCGAAGTTTTAACTTAGATAGCAATGTGTTTGCAGCATTTGAAAAGGATTCTGGACTTAAATACTGCATTGAAACAAAAAAAACAGTTGCCGTAGCATTGTTCCCCCGAATTCTGCTACAAAGAGAAAGAAGTTTTGATTTGACTGAGTTAACAGAAATGCATATAAAACATTCCAAACTCATTGAAAAGGATTGGCGTCTTGAGCAAACTTTCTCAGTACATAGCGAATCGCTCTTTGATATTATCAGATTAGTTTCAAATTGCGCAACAAAGATGGCGCTGCTGTCTTTATTTGCCAAATGAGGCACTAGAGGGTTTCCGTCTTGAATAAAGTTGTTGATAATGTAAAACAGAGAAGAATGAAGGAAAACAATCAATGAATAAAAAAAAAGAGACGCTGGAAAAGTGAAGACAATTGAGAATAATATAAAAAATTGGGAGTATCAAATTGAGCAGATGCAGTAGCATAAGAAAAAAGAAATAATTTGAAAAGAAAAAGTAGATGATTAAATAGGAAGCGAAAATCAAATACTAGGAGAAGCGACAATGTGCATAAAAGGTAAAAATGGAAGATTCCAGGAAAAAGGCGTATTAGTTAACATCCATACCTCTCATGCCAAAGTAGCGAGTTCAAGTTCACCCCCGGAGAAGTTACGAAAATGCCCAGAAGTAATGTCTGAGTGCTACGACTGGAGATGCATTCAGCCAAGGCTGAAAATCTTGATAATCAAGAAACAAAAAAAAAGATTCCAGGAAAGTAAAATGTTACTGAACTAATCAAAAGTGATAGAAAGAAAGAAGAAAATAGTGGAGGTAAATAAGCAAAGAGTGTGAACAAATAATAAGCGTAAACAGAGAAATAAGAGAAGAAGCTGGAGAGAATAAAAGCAGTAGAAGGCACATAAGGGTAGAGAAGAAAAGAATCAAGAAAATAGGTGAAAGCAGCGAAGAAAATCGAACATTTCGATTAAGGATATTTGAATCAAGACAAGACAATAATAATTGAAATAAGCTGCAATATTTTGCACCATGGTGTAAAGTGTCACAAATTAACAAAATAAAAACAAAATAAAATTATCATATTTGTTCCAAATTGCAGTTCATATCTTTGTCGTTGGCGTTGCAGTCTATCTTTGCCAAACGAGGCTCTAGAGAGTTGCCGTCTTCAGTAAAGTTATTGAGGATGTAAAATGAAAGGATTTGAAATAATCACATTGCCTGTAGATCGTACCGCAAAGATGGCGCTGCAACTTATATTTTCAAACTGAAGCTCTAGAGAGTTGGTCGTCTTTGGAAAAGTTTCTCTGTATATCATTTGTCGTCTTTTGATATTATCAAATTAGTTACAGATCTTGCTTCAGAGATGGAACTGCAGTCTATCTTTGCCCAATGAAGCTGTTGAGAGTTGCCGTCTTTGGCAAAAATGTTTAATGTGTCATTTTTCGTCTTTCAATTTTATCAAATCAGTTCCAGCATAGAGATCACACATCTCAGTTAAAACATTTGAGTCTTCACTAAATTTTGTACGAATTTAATTCAAATTTCATTAATACCTCGTTAGAAATACAAACACAGCACAAGCAGCATGTAGGTGTAGCCAGTGGGGGAAACAAATACAGTAGGTTTCCGTTTTTGGCAACTTGACCTAATCAACCAAGTATATCCTTAGAGTTATTTTAGTTCTTTTCAGATAATTTTTCTTGAAAAACCATGTTAAAAGGATTCCTAAATAATATTCAGGTGCAATCAGAAACTGCGTTGAGCGTTAGATAAATTTCTCAAAAAGCAAGGAAGGCAAAACATATGTGTTGCCAAAAATGGAAAAATACTGCATTTTTGAAATAAACTTAAGAATTTTGCGATAGCTGCGCTACAATGATGTTGCTAATTGTGTTGTCCTTTTGAAGCCACCATTAAATTTCCTACACACTTTTCAAATTCGAGTTAGAAGCCTGTTCTCTATGGTTCCAAATCTTGCTGCAGAGATGGCGGTGCAATCTATCTTTGCCAAATAAAGCTTTTAAGAGCTATCATATTTGACAAACTTCATCAGTTTCTAAGATGCCATTATCTGATGTGGTTGTTTTTTTATTATTAGAGGTTTGGACCAAGGGGTCTCAGAATTTCATGAAATTTTGTCCAACATTTGAGTTTATGGGTTTATGGACAGAAACATATTCAAAATATTCACGGTTGCCCGTTTTCTCGGGAAACTCCTACTGAAATTTTCGGTTTTTCACAAAATCACCAATTTTAAAAATCCACTCTAGAACGGAGCATCGAAGAACATAGTTTACCTTCTCAAATTGAAAGGAAATTTTCTTAAAAGTTTTCTAAAAATGATTGTCAAAAAAAAATGCAAAACAAATTTTCACAGTGCAGTGAAGGCTAAGCTTCAAATGGTTAAAATTTTCAGGCGGCTTTTTTGTTGTTCTTGAGTAAGGTTTAAAAAATTAAGGGACCCATACAAAATTCTGAAAACGGTCGTCCTTTTTATTCCTGTTACATCTGGCTTTAGATTTTTGTTGACCAACAAAAAAATATTTTCTTGGATATTCCATTGTTAGGGTTATAGTTTTTTGCGGCTTTTCTTTGATATTTGCCTCCACCGTGATAATTTATGTAGGAACTTATTTTCAGAGTTTTGATTAAAGTTCATTATAATTTGGGATTATTTTTTGTTCGACAATGCTCCATTCTTGAATTCTTCTTATGAATTTTTGAAATTGATGGTTTTTGCGATCGGAAAACTTAAATTGGATTTTGAATGAATGTATTTCAGTTTTTCAGACATTAATAGGGACTAAAAATACATCTCAAAACTTTCACTATTTGAAGCTTAGGATCCGGTGGACATGAAATTTTTTTTTTTGAAATTTTCCATGATTGGTTTATAGACTGCATCGCCATCTCTACAGCAAGCTCATGAACTAATATGATGTTAACGAAAAATGACATTCTAAGAAACTTTGAAACTCTCTAGAGCATTATTTAGCAAAGATAGACTGCGGTGCCATTTTTGCGGTAAGATCTAGAACTAAAATGATAATTTCACAAGAGGATAAATAACATACTAAGAATTTTTGGTCAAAAACGGCAACTCTCTAGAACTTCATTTGGCAAAGATAGACTGCAGCGCTATTTCTGCGGCAAGATCTGTAACAAATCTAATAATGACAAAAGACGACATATGTCCTAATGAGAAACTTTGCTCAAGACGGCAATTCTCTCGTGGTTCATTAAGCAAAGATAAACTGCAGCGCCATCTCAACGGGATGATCTGGAACATATGACATACTGAGAAACTTTGTCCAAAGTGGCAATTCTCTACAACTAGCCACAGTATGAAATTCTGTTGACACTTCAAAATCAATACTTCCTTCCCTTTGCAGCAGATTCCCGGTGGCCAAAGCATTTGGAACAAGATTTTCCTACCACCAATGCATTTTTGAAACCAAAATCTTTAAAATGAAGTACAAACATTGTGTCTAGGATGAAATTTCATAATTATAGAAAGGGTTGATATCCGGGTCAATATCTACCCCAATGTTTTATGAGTAAGTTTTTTTAATACCCGACGAAGGTTCAAATTCTTTACGAGACAATTCGTTACGCATTGAGAGACTTGGTTCAAGACGCTAAGTCTGATTCTGAAATCTTTTTTATGTATTTCTGTTAACACTGCCAAGTTGAATCTTTCCATTTGTGGACAATGTTACCGGAACCAGTAATTTTTATTCCATGGCATTTTTGAGACCAAAACCTTTCAAAACATTGACTCTAAGATTAAATTTGTCTAACATGTCAACATGAGAGGCTCAAGGAGTGGACAATAATTTATACCCAGAACAAAGAGAAATGTAGAGATAGTATTGATAGTTGCGTTAGAATGCGGCAGGGTGTGAAATTGAAAGATGAAGGTTGAAAACGTTTGAAAGGAGCATTTGAACGGTAGTATGCGATCGAGCACACATTATTTTACCAAGCTACCCCAAATGTAGAATTAGCCGTGCAAGAGGAGGATACTCCCTTGACTGGCAAAAGAATGTGCAACCGATCGTGCTCATATTCTACCTATTGCTTGATAATTTTTTTTTAGACGGGATGGAAAATCTGCTACCAGACACCTGAAGAACTCAGGGTGTGGGAATGAGGGTGCCAACTCCTCGACCCACTAAAAACCCAACCGTGCCTTAAAACCTGGACCCTCCCCGGAACCACCATTCGGCATTACTTCGGGGAGGGGGCTCTTGTGCTTGTTAAGTACCCACTATGTCTAACTACTTAGGGCTTCAGTAGTTAGGTGGTCCCTGCGACCTGCCTTTGGTCGTTTCGCCATTTTTGTTGGAGATCGAGGACGATCTGGGAGGCTGCTACGCATACCGCGTCCCAGACGTCCCGGTCCTGGCACATCCTCTGGACCAAATTATCCGGAGTCATGTCGTGACCGCTTACGGCAATCATGCCGGATCTCACGCCGTCGAAGCGAGGACATGCGAAGAACACATGTTCCGCAGTTTCCTCAACTCCCGCGCACTCGCTGCATGCGGAGGACTGTGCATGTCCATATTTGTGCAGGTATTGTCTAAAACAGCCGTGGCCAGACAATATCTGCGTTAAGTGGAAGTTCACTTCACCGTGTCGCCTACCGACCCACCCGGTTAATTCCGGGATTAGTCGGTGGGTCCACCGACCTTTGGTGGAGTTGTTCCATTCCCTTTGCCACTTAACCATGGATGCGGCTCTAGTGGTCTTCCGAATACCTCTTGTTCCACGTTGTTCGAAGCACTCTACGTCCTCTTTTATGACCATGCCTATTGGCATCATCCCCGCTAGGACGCAGACCGCGTCGCGTGATACCGTTCGGTAATTACTAACCACTCTTAGACACATAAGCCTGTGCGTACTCTCTAGCTTACTTGCGTAGCTCTTGGTACTCAAGGCGGTGATCCATGCCGGCCCGCCGTACCTAAGTATGGACAGGGCGACACTGGCCAGGAGTTTACGCTTACTCCCTTGCACCGCCGAGCTATTCGACATCATGCGGGATAATGCCGATATAGCCATAGAGGCTTTCTTGCA
This sequence comes from Aedes japonicus, assembly GCA_034211315.2. Lineage (NCBI taxonomy): Eukaryota > Metazoa > Arthropoda > Insecta > Diptera > Culicidae > Aedes > Aedes japonicus. The sequence goes on from JASCZW010004814.1 coordinate 12,245, forward strand.
GGCGTAATCGACGTGACTGACAAAGGACAGCTTATCGTCGATCATGACCCCAAGATACCTCAAGAACCTCTTCGATTCTATTGTGCAGTTACCTGCACTGATCGTCGCATGTTGCTCCGATTTCCGATTATTCACCACCGTGACCTCAGTCTTATGGTGGGCTAGCTCCAATTGCCTGGAACTCATCCATCTCTCCACAATGCCGATGGAGTGCGAGGCCGTTAACTCGACCTCTTCGATGGATTCACCACATATCTCCAGGGTGATGTCGTCTGCAGAACCCGACTATCTTCATCCCGCTCGGGAACTCAAGCCGCAGTACCTCGTCGTACATCGTGTTTCATAGCACCGGACCCAGGATCAAAACTTGTTAGACGCCTGCGGTGATCTGGACACGTTTCTGGCCTGCCTCTGTAATGTCTACCAGTACGCGATTCTGGAAGTAGCTTCCAAGAATCTTGTACAGGTACCCAGGAACCTGAAGGCGTTGGAGCAAGTCGGCGATAGCCACCCAACTGGCGCTATTGAATGCATTTCTCACGTCAAGGGTGACCACTGCACAGTATCGTACTCCTCGCCTCTTGCGCTGGATTGCCACCTCAGCCGTCTTGGTGACGGACAGAATGGCATCCACCGTCGACTTCCCTTTACGGAAGCCAAACTGATTATTAGACAGACCGCCTATACCCTCCGTGTATGTTGTCAGTCTGTTGAGGATTACCCTCTCGAGCACCTTACCCGCTGTATCCAACAGACATATAGGTCTATATGCCGATGGATCTCCTGGTGGCTTCCCTGTCTTTGGTAGCAACACAAGGGTCTGAATTTTCCAGGCGTCCGGGAAGACGCCCTCGTCCAGACACCTTTGCATTTCCTGATCCAGCAAGATAGCCGTCTTAATGGCCAAGTTCGGAATACCATCAGGTCCCGGCGCTTTGTTCACCTTTAGCGACTTTGCTATCGCAATGAGTTCCTCATTCGTCACCGTCGCCTCGTCGCCGGCCCCCGTTGTGCCGTTGTCAATGCCCACGTGGTCACGGGTGTTCGGCGGAGCCGTCCACCCTTCCGTCGCTATGACAGCGTTAAGGTCTGGGATACTGGAACGCTGGTCATGGGACAAATCTACGGCGGCGGGGGGCTATGGACTCGGGTCGTGGCTCGGAAAGAGTCCCCTAACGATCACCTGCAGCAGCTCTGATGAACGCTCGGTTGGAGCCGCCAATCCTCTGGTTTTGGCCATTACTACCCGATAGGCGTCACCCCACGGATTCGCATTGGCCTTCTGACACAGACCCTCGAAGCAGGCTCGCTTGCTGGCCTTTATCTCCCTCTTTAGTGCGGCCTTCGCGGCGACTAGCGCCCCTCTACGCTCGATTCTCTCGGCGTCTGACCGCGCTCTTTGCACCCTCCGTCTTGCGTGGAGGCATGTTCTTCGGAGGTCGGCGATCGACTCCGTCCACCAATACACCGGCGATCTTCCATTCCTCGGTTTGACTTCCCTCGGCATGTTCGCATCGCACGCTCGTGTAAGTGTCATAACGAGTCGTTCGCCGCAAGGTTCCTGGGTTTCGCGTAAATTTCGTTCCCTCTCAAGCGCCTCTTTAAAAGTCTCTACATCAAAGTAGGACGTCCTCCATCTGCGGGCGAATGGAGTGGATGCTCCTCCTTCCGCACGCTGCCTTGTATTGTGGACGATACAATAACGAACCGCCAAGTGGTCGCTATGGGTGTAGCCATCATCCACCCTCCAATTGCTAAGCAGCCCAGGACTGCTGAATGTTATATCGATTATCGATTCCGCTCCGTTTCTATGGTAGGTACTCTTGGTACCCACGTTGGCTAGGTCCACATTGAGCCTAGCCAAGGCCTCCAGAAGAATCTGGCCCCTAGGGTTGGTAAGGCGGCTCCCCCACTCGAGCGCCCAAGCGTTGAAGTCCCCCGCTATTACCAACGGGTTCAGGCCAGTTAGCTCCGTTGTCATCCGATCGAGCATATTGGAAAACTGTTCGATCGACCATCTTGGCGGTGCGTAGCAGCTGCAGAAGAACACTCCATTCTCTTTTACAACCGCGTAGCCCTCGTTTGAGGTGGACACTATCTCCTGGACTGGGATTTTGCCTGTCATCCATATTGCCGCCTTTTTGAACGTGTCCGTAGTCCAGTTTCCGTTGCCGGCTAGGATGCATTATGGATCAGAAATTATGGTGATATCTTATGCTGACTTGCGAACTGTCTGACACTGCAGTTGCTGGTCGGCCTCACAATGGTTCAGGTTGACTTGGGTTACCTGCATTACGATTGGCTCGTTGGAATACCCTTAGCGGCCGGGTGTCCATCACCCTCCCCCCCCCCCCCCTCCCCATGACGTGCTTATCATCCGGTATCCCAGCACACATCAAGCATTTGTAGGGCGTTTGCAATCCCGCGCCTTGTGACTAGTGCTGCCACACCTTCTAGACATGTTGCTCCTATCTGGGCCTTTCCCTCTCAGGACATGTGCCCGTTCTCTAGGCATCTGAAGCATGCCTTCGACGGCTGGTGCAGGCTAAGTTGGCATATAGACCCACCATCACCTTCGCCACTTTCAACGCTACTCTCATGGTTGCCACCTGGGTTCCGAGTGGACCCTTCCGCAGACGTATGTCTGCGGTGCCAGCCTCGACCTTGCACTGTTCCTTAAGTGCAGTGGAGATCTCGTCTGCCTCGGTGATCTCATCCAGGTTTTTACACTGGATCGTCACCTGTGAGAAAAGAGCGCGTACCTCCACACCCTCACATAAGGCCTGTCTTGCCAGGTCTCTGAACGCCGTATCCTTTAGCGCTGTTGCCTTTTTCAACTCCTGGAGCATCTCACCGGTCCGGGTACGGCGTATACACCGCACATCGGTGCCTAGGCCCACCAATTTAGCGTCGCCGCGCATCGCTTTCAAGATCTTCGAGTACTTTGACGTATTGGTCTTGACGATGAGGGCCTCTCCGCGGTTACGCTTGCGGGCCACCTGTTGCTAATCCTTTTCTTTTTTTGTCCTACTTCCCTATTTTCGGACCTTATTCCAATGGCTTTCCCTGCTCAGCCTGGGATCATCACTCGTCCCCCTCCTAGCACTAGCGTCTGTTTCTGTGCAGGTTATGGTTGTTGTTGCCGGGGTTCTGACGCTCGTACCCCCTTCGGCTCTTGAGACAACGCGCGAGCTAGATGTCATGCCTTTAGCGGTGGGCTTAGCGCCGGGGCCTCTCTCTTTGCGGCCAGCCGGAGCTGGTTGCGAGGATGAACCCTCTGACGCCGCTGCCACGTTCGCATAGGTTCGCTTCCCTACTGGGGCTTCCGACACTGTACGCTTTTTAGAAGCGCAAGGTACTGGTTCACCCGGGGACTGCCTAGCCCGCTTGGAGGTCTCTGCCCCCACGGGTAAGGTGGACTCTCCGACCGAGACGGTTGCATCCGTCTGAGTCTGCTTCGAGGTTATGTCCCTCGCCCTTTCCGTAGCTGCTAGCCGTGCCAACTCTTTGGCACTTTGCTCGGCTAAGAGCTTGGCCTCCAGCTCTTCCCTCTCCTTGCATGCAGCCTGCACTGTCATGCGTAGCCTAAGAAGGCTCAGTTTGAGGTCCTTTGCAATATTGTTACGCGACGACGTGAAGTCGATAATCGCACCCAATTGCTCAGACACCTCCATCACATGTTGATCACGCCCGATCCCACCGTTTTACGCGGTGGGAACCTCACTAGGCCGCCTTTAGCGAACGGATTCGCTTTCTCCTGGGTTTTCTTCGTTTCCTCCGTGTTGTTGGGTCCCCTCCAGCCGCTATACAAGCCCGCAAGGAGCAGTCGCTATTGTGATCCCATGGTTGTCTGTGCAAGCAGGGAGGCCATGCGAGGGTTGACACGGCCCTTCATTGGGAACCGTGTTCAGAGCCGGATCAGCGTAAGACAGGTATAGGGTCATCTGAGCCTACTCCCGCCCAACTGGAGGCCTGTCAGAGTTTTAATGGGACGGAAAGCAAACGGCATGACTTGGTGCATTTGTACATGTGATCGCGTTTGATTCATTTGAAAAAATGGAAAACGAAGAGATTTTGAAAGAACTTCCCTTGTGTATCCGAAAATTGGTGGCAAGTGATGAGCAAAGCGGTAAATCGCACCGGGCTACCGTTAGGAAGTACAATATTAGCAAGGCAGCGGTTTGGAAAATTATACTGAAACAAACAACGTTCGGATCAGTGGTGGATCGCTCAGGCAGAGGCAGGAAGCGCGATACATGAACGGACACCAAGAATACCTGAAGTCAAGAAGAACCCAAAAGTAACTGTCCGTGAGATCCAGGAAACCCTTCAGCTATCAGTTTCTGGTCGAACTGTTCATTGTTTAACAAAGTTGCCGGGAAGTGCCCATTTATCAGCAAGGCAAACAAAGTCAAACGGCTTAGTTTTGCTATTGAGTATGCTGAAAGGCCCGTAGAGTTCTGGAAAATGTTTTTCTGGACGGACGAATCAAAATTCGAGCTTTTCAATCGAAAGCGGCGGGTTCGTGTGTGGTGCAGATCGGATGAGGAGCTTCAAGAGCACCACATCTAAGGCACAGTGAAGTATGGAGGAGAACATGTGATGGTCTGGGGGTGTTTTTTGTGGAGTGGAGTCGGTAGCCTCATGAAAGTTGATGGAATAATGATGGCAGATACCATCAGCATCCTGCGAGAAAATCTGGAGGTTTCGCTAATCCAGACGTGTCTTGAAAAGAAGTTCGTATATCAGCAGGGGAACGTCCATTAATTATGTCACGCAAAAACGGCCTTTATGTAACACCCCCCTCCCTTTTGTCACGTTTTTTGTATAGACCTTCAAATTTTTGGTATGGATCGTCAAGTCAAACCACTCCTCCCTCCTTACTGCGTGACATAATTAATGGACCTTCCCCAGGACAGCGACCCGAAGCATGCTGCCAAGAATACCAAGTCTTTCTTCCGGTCTGGAATGGCCTCCACAAGCGCCTGGGAAGAGCTTGATCCACAGCACCTAAGGAACCTTGTGAAGAGCATGCCGAAGCACCTTCAGCTGGTCCTGAAGGCCAAAAAAGGACGTTTTGTCATGTAAAACTCAACTCATTTTACGAATAACAATAACCACTATCACGGGGAAAATTAAATGCTTCAACATTCAAAAATCGCCGTCCTTCTGTGAAGGCCAGGAGAGGGAAAAAAAATTAACCAAGATGTTCCCAGTGTCCACACATTCCACATTCCGTGACCGCATAGACCTGGAAAAATCCCACACATCCCTTCCCTAATGGCTTGCGAATGAAATCTCTGTCTAGGAGTCCGGCACAAGCAGAATCCATTTGGGTTGTCTTCCCCCGCAGGGCTAAGCTGGAATACCTAATATTCCTTTGAACCCATCCACTTCAACCATCTTTCAACCAGACACTGAACGAGGCACCCACTCAGTCTCACGGATGACGGTCGGTTCGGTTCGGCTCATCGCACATGGACCACATGGACCGCCGCCCGGCTGCCTGGCACACTTTTCATCGCTTTTCATTGGACTGCTTAATGTTTTGACAAGCGAATTTTATGAAATGGAAAATGCAATTTTCAATTTTTCCTCCATTTCCCAGCTGAAGAGGGCTAGAGCGTTCTTCGTGACAGAGGGAGCAAAGTTTCCGAATGAAGAGAACTAAGGCTAGCGGTACATTTCATCCTTCGCCTTCCGCTTTCGGTTCCGATCAAATGCGAAGAAACTCCTCCCCGAGTTCATAGAAGGGAAAGACCGTTTCTTTGATGTTTCCATGTGGAACTAAAATGTTATTTCATTGAACTGATGTGGCCCACTGCTGCTGCTGAGTGGTGCCCGGGAGGGATTTTCACGAAACTGCATGAGAAACACACCAACTGCACTAGTGGGGCGGAAAATTGCTAGTTTTCGACAAGGCTGATGAAAAAAAATAAAGACAACACTGGAAAAATATCCTCCCCCTTCGAAAAATACTAAGGCGTTTGATGCCGGGGATCGACGTCGTACATGACATGTTCAGGCTACATAGAAACCTAATGGAACAGTCGAACTCTGTCCCGAGCATGCCCCAGGGGGGGAATTGGAGCAAATGAAAATTTTCAGTTTAGTGTCTGTTTTTGTTCTACTCTTCGGCGAAATTGAAAGACAAGTGATTTTGCAAGTGCCTTCTGTGGAGAAAAATCTCCGGCAAACGAAGTGTAAATTGAATTAGATTGGAAAAAAGGCAACCGGAGGAGAACATGTGATCCATTGCTGTGCTTCAATCTACTCCGTCGCCGGTGCCAATTGCTTGTCGCTACACGTTCCGGGTTTTCGATTTCTTTGTCAATATCCGAAGAAATGGCATTTTCGACTGCTAATTACATTGCCAACATCGTCGTCGTCGTCGTCGTCAGTTGCCTCCGCAAAATTTCCCACCGGAGGGAGCTGAGCAATTACAGCAGGCGACAAAAGGAGCGTGAAAATGAGCTAAATAGATTTTCCGGGTGTCCCTTATTGAATCAGCTCGGAATTAGAGCCACCTTCTGCCTTCGGCGAGCGGCTTTTGGGAGCGGTGGCAGGCACATAATGATGTGCCTTCGCTTATTAATTATCGCAGCTAAAAACACATTTTTCCATTCCACGCGCACACAGCCACACATTTAGAATCAGACTAGATCTACATCGTCGCCCAGAGCAGGAATATGAAACCATCGTCCGTGTAACGAAAGACACTTGATGCGGGATGAGCAGGCAGGAGAGACATTGTGGCGCAAAATTTAATTAGTATCTTTATCTAAATTACAATGCACTAATCAAATTACCACACACTTCTGGTCTACTCGTTTCACCTCCTTCGGCGAATGTGTTGGCCGCAGACACTGGAGAAGCGCTTGCCTTTGCCCAACTGAAGGACGTGGCGTGAAATAGACGGAAGACTGTTCCGGCAAGTGAAATTGGTTTTGGGGACCATTTATGGAAAACTGTACGGATTACTTTCTTCGGATTGGTACCTTTGCGATGATGGACGCTGGGTTGTATCCGGGGGAGGGGCTTATGTTTTCGGTTTCTGTCTGATTAGACAGGACAAGTTCAAAATGATTTTAGAATCAATGTTTATTCGTGTTTTCACATACTCTCTCAATCTTAATTCCAAACACTAAGCATGAAATCAGTTTTATGGATTGGTGTCAGCATTTCATTCGAGCTAAAGAAATTCACCCAAATGCCATACGTGGATGGATTTTTTCAAAAAAGAAATTTAACCAAAAACCCATCGGTAACTTAAGCCCTGGACCCTCTCCGGAACCACCATTCGGTATTACTTCGGGGAAGGGGCTATTGTGCTTGTTAAGCACCCACTATGTCAAACTACTTAGGGTTTTAGTAGTTAAGTGGTCCCTGTGACCTGCCATTGGTCGTTTCGCCATTTTTGTTGGAGGTCGAGGACGATTTGAGAGGCTGCTACGTATACCGCGTCCCAGATGTCCCAGTCCTGGCACATCATCGAGACCAAATTGTCCGGGGTCGTGTCGTGACTGCTTACGGCAATCATGCCGGATCTCGCGCCGTCGAAGCGAGGACATGCGAAGAACACATGTTCCGCAGCTTCCTCAACTCCCGCGCACTCGCTGCATGCGGAGGACTGTGCATTAGCCTGGGACACGGACATATGAAAGAAAAAAATATTCGCTCCCCAATGATTTTTGGAAGCCTTTTGGGTCCCATAATAACTGTGCAGAATTTCAGCTCGATCGGTGAAACTATATTTTTGCTCTCGAGGTTTTAATTTTACATAGGATTTTATATGGAAAAACTTACTTTTACATTGAATAATCTGGCGAGGTGACCCGTTGCCATCTAAAAATAAGTGAACCAAATTTTCTTCTTGGAAATTTTCCAAAGAAACTTTTCTTTGAAGACTGCAAAGCGATCCGACGATTGTGGAAAAAGTTATTGAGCTAAAACTGATTACAATCCAAACGAACGGCTCATTGAACTGTTTTTCCTAACAACACTGCCACCTGCAGCATGGCCTGTAGCCTGCTGCTGTCGGCGCGAAGCAACCACGTTGTTGTGAGGCGTTTACTCAGCATGGAGGAAAGCCGATGTCATGCGCATAGTATCTTTGGTTTGGATGATACTGTGCACACGCTTCCGGTATAGTGGACCTATTATTTTTAACGGGGTCAATTATTCGCAATTTTTTACATGTTTTTGCACAAAATTTATCCCAACAATTAAACATTTCAACGAATAACATCGAGAGTAGAGTAAGACCTCCTAAAAAGAAATATAGGCTGAACCTGAAGCTCTGCAAAATAAGATGCTCGGAAAAACGAATAAATATCTTTTTCAGACAATTTATTCTAAATTTTAGCATTCAAAATATTGGTACAATTTAATTTTAGTCAATGTGCCGCTACTAAGACTTCAATACTTCATTTAACTTCAAACCCATTTTAACTTTCATTTTAACTTTACAACCATTTGAGCCACTTCTTCGATGCACTCTGGGATGGCATAATGCTTCAAATATTTATAATAAAACATCACTTGAAGCGCATCCCTTTTTGTTGGTATTATTTTGGGTTTGAACTAGTTTAAAACTAGGCCAACAAAAGGAATGGACACTGTTCCATTTTCTTCAAGCAACAGATTATAATTCGAACTCGCAACGGAAGCTTTGTATAACTTCGTTCAAACGGAGTCAACTGTCAAACTGTTCTATGTGCATGATAACGGCTTTCATCCATGCCGAGTGAACGCCCCACAACAACGTGGTTGCTTCGCGCCGACAGCAGCAGGCTACAGGCCATGCTGCAGGTGGCAGTGTTGTTAGGAAAAACAGTTCAATGAGCCGTTCGTTTGGATTGTAATCAGTTTTAGCTCAATAACTTTTTCCACAATCGTCGGATCGCTTTGCAGTCTTCAAAGAAAAGTTTCTTTGGAAAATTTCCAAGAAGAAAATTTGGTTCACTTATTTTTAGATGGCAACGGGTCACCTCGCCAGATTATTCAATGTAAAAGTAAGTTTTTCCATATAAAATCCTATGTAAAATTAAAACCTCGAGAGCAAAATTATAGTTTCACCGATCGAGCTGAAATTTTGCACAGTTATTATGGAACCCAAAAGGCTTCCAAAAATTATGAGGGAACTAGAATTTGAATTTTGACCCACCCTACTGTGCATGCCCATGTTTGGGCGTTAAGGGGAAGTTCACTTCACCGTGTCGCCTACCAACCCACCCGTTTAATTCCGGTATTAGTTGGTGGGTCCACCGACCTTTGGTGGAGTTGTTCTATTCCCTTTGCCACTTAACCATGGATGCGGCTCACCACAATGTCAATGGAGTGCGAGGCTGCTAGATCCACCTCTTCAATGGATTCACCACATATCTTCAGGGTGATGTCGTCCGTGATAGTCACCCCGTTCGGGATCTCAAGCCGTAGTACCTCATCGTACATCGTGTTCCATAACACCGGACCCAGGATCGAAGCTTGTGGGACGCTTGCCGTGATCTGGACACGTTTCTGGTCTGCCTCTGTATTGTACACCAGTATGCGATTCTGGAAGTAACTTCCAAGAATCTTGTACAGGTACCGAGGAACCAGAACGCGTTGGAACGAGTCGGCGATAGCCACCCAACTGGCGCTATTGAATGTGTTTCTCACGTCAATTGTGACCACTGTACAGTATGGTACTCCTCGCCTCTTGCGTTGGATTGGCACCTCAGCCGTCTTGGTGATGGACAGGATGGCATCCACCGTCGACAACCTTTTTCGGAAGCCAAACTGGTTTGACAGCCTATACCCTCGGTGTATGTTGTCAGTCTGTTGAGGATTACCCTCTCGAGCACCTTACCCGCTGAATCCAATAGACATGTAGGTCTATATGCCGATGGATCTCCTGGTGGCTTGCCTGGCAAGATAGCCGTCTTGATGGCCAGGTTTGGAATACCATCCCGGCGCTTTGTTCACCTTTAGCGTCTCCTATCGCAATGAGTTCCTCATTTGTCACCATCGCCTCGTCGCCGGCCATCGTTGTGCCATTGTCAATGCCCACGTGATCTTGGGTGTTCGGCTGAGCCGTCCACCCTTCCGTCGCTATGACAGCGTTAAGGTCTGGGATATTAGAACGCTGGTCATGAGACAAATCTACGGCGGCAGGGGGTCATGGACTCGTGTCGTGGTTCGGAACGAGTCCCCCAACGATCACCTGCAGCAACTCTGGTGAACCCACGGATTCCCCACGGATTCGGCATGGTCGCATCGCACGCTCATGTAAGTGTTATAAATAGTAGTTCGCCGCAAGGCTCCTGGGTTTCGTGTAAGTTTCGTTCCCTCTCAAGCACCTCTTTAAAAGTCTCTACGTCAAAGTAGGATGTCCTCCATCGGCGGGCGAATGGAGTGGATGCTTCTCCTTCCGCACGCGGCCTTGTATTGTGGACGATACAATAATGAACCGCCAAGTGGTCGCTATTAGGGTAGCCATCATCCACCCTTCAATTGCTAAGCAGCCCAGGACTGCTAAATGTTATATCGATGATCGATTCCGCTCCGTTTCTATGGTAGGTACTCTTGGTACCTACGTTGGTTAGGTCCATATTGAGCCTAGCCAAGGCCTCTAGAAGACTCCGGCCCCTGGAGTTGGTAAGGCGGCTGCCCCACTCGAGCGCTCAAGCGTTGAAGTCCCTCGCTATTACCAAGGCCGGTTAGCTCCGTGTCATCCGATCGAGCGTATTGGAAAACTGTTCGATCAACCATCTTGGCGGTGCGTAGTAGCTGCAGAAGAACACCCCATTCACTTTTACAACCGCGTTTGTGGTACACACAACCTCCTGAACTGGGTACTTGCCCGTCGTCTATTATGCCGCCATATGGGACTTGTCCTCAAACTAGTTTCTGTTGCCGGCTAGGATCCGGTATGGGTCGGAAATTACGGTGATATCCGATGATGACTCGCTAACTGTCTGACACAGCAGTTGCTGGGTGGCCTCACAATGGTTCAGGTTTAGTTGGGTTACCTGCACTACGGTTGGCTCGTTGGTATACCCTTAGCGGCCGGGCACTGCCCCCTCCCCCAATCCCATGACGTGCTTATCGTCCGGTTTCCTGCCGCACATCAAGCATTTTGGGGGACCTTTGCAATCCCGCGCCTTGTGACTAGTGTATTTTCACGTACTTTTTTACTCTCTATTCAGAGTGCTTTTTAACTTTCCCTCACGGTACTTGTTCGCTATCGATCTCCTGGTGATACTTAGCTTTAGAAGGCGTTTACCTCCCACTTTGTGCTGCACTATCAAGTAACATGACTCCACGGAAAACCTTCTACCACCAGCGCACAGTTGGACGAAATAAAAAAAAGTGGGACATGGGTATTTGCGGCGAAACTATTAGGTGTGGCCCATTGATGTTTTCTACAATGTTTCTATATTTCTTGAGTACTTTATTTTTGTGTTAATATATTTGATTTAAGGGGTGTATACACCCGGACGAAAAAATTTACTTTTTTATGTCTGGTTCAAATCGATAACTATGTATTAAAACATTGTAGATAAGTTCATTTCATGATACTTTTTCGAAAACAAAAACTTTCTATCTCTTAACTGGACGAAGTTGTTGGGTGAAAAAGGAATGAAAAAAGTAATACCCCCTTAAAACTCGTATTTTTATCATAACTTTGTTAAGAAAAAAAGGCCAATTTATTAGATAATGAAGCTTATTTGAAAAAGGCATCGTTCTACTGCAAATACAGAAGGTACAGAAGGAACAATGTCATATTTCTACCAGAAGACCAACGATAAAAAATCGGAAGATTTGCAGTAGAAAGTTCGACTTTTTTTCGTTATTATAAATAAATAAGCTTCAAATCGGCCTTATTTTTAAACATAAATAGCACGTCTAAATATTTATTCAAAAAGACGAAAAAATCACTATATATGCTACATAATACAATAAGAAGCACAGTTTCTGTTTTGAAAAATTGTTGGGTGCCCTCGTAGACCCCCTTATAATTTGTACATCATTTTGAAGGATATCAGTTGTTGAATGATTAACGTTATGTTTAGGTGCTAATACCTGTTATCTACACATCCTCGAAGCCAGCTAAAAAACATCATTTAAACCTACGTAAATCCTTTAAATGAAAAGATAATGACTAATTCATTTCTACAAAAAAGTGTATTTTGAGAATACCTAAGACTTTGTAGAACATTTAAAAAATGGAAAATTCAAATAAGTTATAATAAAAGTTATAATAAAAAAACGAGTTTTAAGGGGGTATTACATCTCTCATTCACTTTTCAACCTACAACTTCGTCCAGTAAAGAGATGGAAAGTTTTTGTTTTCTACAAAGTTTTGTGAAATGACCTAATTTACAATGTTTTATTCATAGTTATCGATTTGAACCAGAAATGAAGAAGTTATTATTTTTATCCGGGTGTATACACCCCTTAAAAGAAATATGTGAACAAAAATATAAAGTATTCAAGAAGTGTAGGAACATTGTAGAAGACATCAATGGGCCATACCTAATAGTTTCGCCGCGAATACCCATGTCCCACTTTTTACCCTTCTTACATCAATAGAAGGGTATTAAGATCGCTTGAAAACTCGACTTTTTATCCGAGGCCCACAGGGCCGAGTGTCATATACCATTCGACTCAGCTCGACGAACTGAGCACATGTCTGTGTGTGTGTGTGTGTGTGTGTGTGTGTGTGTGTGTGTGTGTGTGTGTGTGTGTGTGTGTGTGTGTGTGTGTGTGTGTGTGTGTGTGTTACAAATAATGTCACATCGGTTTCTCAGCCATCTGTGAACCGATTTCAGTTCTGTTGACGGCAAATGGAAGCTGCAACATTCCCATAGAACGCTATTGATTTTTTTTTATTCGGACATTTCGTTACGAAGATAAGAACGAAACAGTACTTGAAGGCCTTTTATAATAGTAATCAAACAGTTTAGTCTACGATTACATACTGAGCTATTCGTATACCGATTTTGGTTTCGTTGGTGTCAAATTAAAGCCATGAAATCTCCAAATAACTGATCAAAATTTCAAAATGATTGAATAATCCTTCATGGAGATATGACCAAAACAATACCTGAGAGCACATAATTGTGAGATGAAAATATACTCGTTGCAATGCAAAACCAAACAAGACCAATTACACCAATCGATGCCGCTTGCATTCTATTGTGTCGCATCTGTTGCGTTGTATAGCACATACAGCGGACTAGCCACACTATGCGACTCTATAGAATTAGAGCAGCATCGATTGGCTTGAGCGGTCTGGTTACGAACTGCAACGAGTATATTCGAAAATTACACAAAATCTCCATTTACTATAACCAATTTAAAACGAACATGTACTTATGAATCCATAGCGATAATCAAAAATGACCCTTAGGATTGTCTAATAATTCATTCTATGGACTGATTATATGAAATTTCTAATATTTATGTAATTTCCCCTCCCCTAAAGACTATTAATGGTAATATTTTAATCACATTACTGAACAATACGTTCAGGATTGACAAATAGTTCATTTTATAAACTGAATGTATGGCATATTCAATATTTCTGAATGTTCTTGGAATTTCTGATGAAAATATGTATCCAGTACAATATTGCCCACATTTGAGTTTGTAATTCTGGTGAAGTGTAAGAAAGGTTCAGTCTCACCATCGGTGGATTAATGCGGGTTTTTTAATTTCGTCCCACTGTGCAGCGCCGTTCTACGGGCCTATCACCCCTCTCTGGAAGTAAAAGCCACTTTCTTGTTGAGCTTGAACTGGCTGCGGACGATGATGAAATTTTCAGTACACGGAACCAGGTTGATACAAACATCTGCGTGCTGAGCTCTTCCCGTATCGCTCGCAGCTACTTAGAAAATCCACTCACGCACACGTATAGTTGAACTGATAAACTATTGTACGATGTGCAATATGCGTTTAACTTGTCGGTGTTCATGTATCCTGCAGTTGACATTCTGACGCGCATTTAGCTGCGAGCCGAGTGAGTGATCCCCTGCCTAGGTTTGGTTTTCGTTTCCTTCAAATGCAACAGATGTAAAACACTTGTTCGGGATATATCCCGGGCAGCGTCCGAGGAGTCACGCTGCGACACACCCGGGTCGGATTGGCAACCATAGCGGATTCTCACTGCACTCTCGCTCGTTAAACCCTCCTCTCTTGGGTTAGAATTAGTAATGATCCTTCCGCAGGTTCACCAACGGAATCCTTGTTCTGACTTTTACTTCCTCTAAATCATCAAGTTCGGGTAACTTCAGCGAGTCAAATGTAATCTCGAGGGACTAGCAAATGTTCACCTTCAAAGACGTCTCTAAACAATCCATCGGTTGTTGCAACGGGCAGTGTGTACAAAAGGGACGTAATCAACGCTAGCTGATGACCAGCACTTTATGAGAATTCCAGATTCACATGGACTATTACAATCCATAAGCCCGACTAAATGAGCATTTAAGCAGTTTCCCGAACCTGTCGGCCTAGGATACGCGCTGCTGCTCACATTGTAGCGCGCGTGCAGCCCAGAACATCTAAGGGCATCACGGACCTGTTATCGCTCAATCTCATTTTGCTGGACACAAATTGTCCTATTAAGCGGAAGTCAGCCTCCATGAGTTGTCGTTTTATCAGGTCACCGCATATGGCTCGACCGTCGAATCAACATCTGACTGCTGATAGCGTTCTATTTAATTTGATTGAGTCATGTTCGTTATCGGAATTAACCAGACAAATCATTCCACAAACGGCCATGCACCACTAGCCTTAATTTTGAGGAAGAGCTGTTAAAGTGTATTACCTCAGTAAGTTCAGACCTGATAAGTTTTCCCGTGTTGAGTCAAATTAAGCCGCAGGCTCCACTCCTGTTGGTGCCCTTCCTTTAATTCCTTAAGAGAGTCTTATATTTTCCTTAAGAGAGTCTTATATTGTTATTTCTTGCGCTGCCTCTAAGTGCCGGAATTGGGATATTTACGCGCCAGCTGCTTTCCTGGCATGTGGGATGGATGGCCTCGATGTGACCAACCACGCTGCACTAGCTTGGCTTGGTTGGTGAACCGGTTGCCCGGCTGTCTCACGGCTACCTGGTACTTTGTAGCTCACTGATGGCCACCTCGACAACCCGGCCGGTAGGGCATTTTCACTTGAACTTGGATTTCGCTACCTGCGGCCAAAAGTCGCCCCATTGGTTTCAGCCAAAAGTTGCCCCGTTGGTCCACGTTGGGTGGGTAAAAAATGGAAAAGCTCGCTGACCTCCACCACGGCCGACGCTCTTGGCTGGCTACCTAGGGGTTCGAACCTAAGCGTACTATATGATCATGGGGTCCGCCACAGCAGAGGCCCCCGGATAATTTTTTTCACCACTATCAGCGTGGCAAAGCAGCCAGGCGTGCACTACGGTCTGGTGCGCTGCCGGTCCATGGGGTATTTTTTTTTCGTGCTTTCCATCCACTCGCTCGTTATCTGCTATTTTTCCATTCCTTGCTCGCTTTCTTCCCACACTGGAGCATGAAGTCCATGAAGTCCAGCCCGCTTTATTGTCTGCTGGACAAATCAGACGAATTTTCTTGAATCACCTTCCTTGCGTTCACGGGGTCGGTCGTCTTCGCTTTTTTTCCGCTGCCAGCTCGCCGCTAAGTCGTCTGGGTCTCTTTGAACAATTTTATTTCACAGGACACGGTCGAAAAAAAAAAAGATTCTCAACTGTTTCGTGATCCATCTGATTCTCCACGAACGCGCCCCCCATAATTTTTTTGACGAAGCACATCTTATTTGGAAGCCATTTTGATCAACATATCGGATTGGGAAGAAATTTTGCACACTCCAGTTTTACTCAAAATGACATATTTTTTAACCCATGCAATAACAAACTATGAACACAATGAAAGTGTTGCATATTTTTTCGGGTACGATCTTAGTAAAGGCTAAAAACGAACTATTTTTCTTAAGGCAACACCATTTTTGACTACAAAATCTCAATCACATAAAATTTCCCTCCTAAAAGAACTCAGCATCTACATACTTACATCCCTGTCTGGTCACGCCCAGCCCAGCTGTAGCATCATCCTTGGCAAACGAAATTTCACCTCCGGACCAGTCAGAGCGGGAAAACGAGTGAGAACATTATCCGATTACCGATTGCGAAATCCTTTTCATCAACGCCACAAAAAGTCCGCAGGGAACGAGCTCACGTTGACGTTTTCCATGGTATGTATACACAACATTGAATGTACCCGGTCGGTGGATTGCTCTATGGAAGTTTTGGCCCCAAATTCAGTTCTCGTGAAACTTCCTTTCATCGCACGCACGCATGTATATTTATGTCTCGTACCAAGTCGCTCCTTCTTCTAATAAACTTCCATGTTGGACCTTCGTTCTTGCCGTCGTCGTCGTCGTCGTCGTCGTCGTCGGTGCGCAGCTAATCAAATTTGTAACTTTTGGATTTTCTCGTTCAGCCGCAAAAAGGACTGCTCCGTTCCAGTTTTTTTCTTCTCTCTCTCTCTCCCGAATGATAACGACGAAGACATCCCCCGGGGAGTTCACCGTTTGCCAGACGATGTGCTTATTCATAATCATATTTCCTGCCCGTGGACCGAATCGTATGGAATGCGTTACACCGCAGTTTGGCGAGGGGGAAAAAATAACCTTGTTCCGGGAGTTTTGTCCCTTTGCAGGTTGGTAATGAGGGGCATGGGATTAGTAGGGCGGCGAGAGTTCACCACGGGTGGGCGGTTATGCGTGGGTTCCGGTCAGGTGGCTCCAGGTGCGACAGGTGGTGGGAAATAAAAGATCTAATTAATGCTTGTTTGACATGATTAATGATCGGATGGCACATGTCATTGGCTGGCTTGGATGGAGTAATGTTATTATCCATTTGATTTAATTTGGAGTTTAATTTATTCATCGGGATTTCGTTTGTTTAAATTAAGTCCTAATTAGGTCAAGAAATTATTAAACGTTTGTTAATTGAAGAATATATTTCAGAGCCAACCGTGCACAGAACAAGTACACAGCTCGAAAGGAACATGTAATTTTTGGCGTCTGTTGTGTGAAAGATTGCAATGAATTTCGTTGTTTAAGCATGCTTTCATTTGCTGTCCAGGTAAAATTTCAACTTCCTGTTAAAATTCATACAATTACATCATACTCGTTACTCCACGCACGGAGAATATATAACATAACAAATAAAGTATGTTAAAATTCGTCATTCTTTCCTCGTATAAGCACTTTATAGGCTTTTAAGATATAACCCAAGCAATTGTTTTGCCTCTATAGGGTGTATTCGATAAAAATGGCACACACATATTTTCTCACGAAAATTAACCCGATTATCGGATTTTCTTCAAATTTTCAGAGGATGAAAAACTACTGTCTGCTCTAATTATTATGTTTTGTATTCTCCGTGCGTGGAGTAACGATTATGATGTAGAAGGCGATGTTCGCTCATCACCATGAGACACCAAGAGGGGACAGTAATGTTTGCTAGAATGCAAGATTTGAGAAGAAAGTGCTGACAGTTCCGTCAGTGTACGGTAGGTTGGAAATAGAATAGAAGTATTAAAAATTTAGTGAAAGGGCATGGGTAAAGTAACACACGAATCAAGGACGTTACCTTTGCCTAACATCTCACTGCGGGGTAGTTTGAGGCACGAACGAATCCGCCATCTCAACGGGCAATCATAACGTGTTGGTTCGCGCTCATGTACCACTGATAGCTTTGTGATAGTTTCTAGCGGTAGTTTGTATGCACTCTGTTTTAATGCGCACATGGGAGAGGAAATCTCTCCTTTTTGGGTTTGTTTTGATTCGCAACGTCTGAGATCACTGAGGTGGTGGATTCGTCCGTGCTTCAACCTACCCCGCAGTGGGATGTTAGGCAATGTGTAACGTCCTTGTTTCGAGCACTCTTTACCCATGCCCTTTTGCTCAATTAACATTACTGTCCACTATTGGTGTCTCATGGCGATGAACGAATATCTCCTTCTACATTAAAATTGTTTTATTCAATTCTCATTCCAAATGCCCGCATCTTCCTTTTGACCCAAAAAATGTTGTACAAGCAATTTTCCAGGTGTTGTTGTTGTTTTTAAGGTGTGGCCCAGTTAGAATTGGAACATAGACTATTGCGCATATTTTGGATGTTCATTAACAAAATAGAATTCTGTTTCAACTAAAATGTTCGACTTTATGTGAACTTTGGAGGGAATATACAAAAACAATTAGCCATCATGATTTCGAAGAAATTTGCGGACTTTCTCCGGAATACGTTACATCATACATGCAAATTTATCTGCAAACACAAACTTGAATTTGGCAAGAACATCTCCCCGAGTCGTAGCCAAGTAAACGTTTTGTCCCGGTAGCTGTTTGAAATCGGTCTTTACATAGGTTTCATAATCCATGAGAAGACAGTCATCAAATTTTGTCAACACCTGATCATACAGTTTTCTGGCATGGATTCTGGCCGCACTGTGCTACTTTTGATCCTTATTTGGTTGTCTACAGGTACGGTATTGCTTGAAGTCTTCCCGGAGACGAATCCGTTACATGGTACTGCGTGCGGCGTGAAATTTTTTGGCCAAATCGCGGTCTTAGGTGTTGGAGGTTTGCCTCAATGTTCTTGATGACTTTGTTCCGCAGTTGACGGTTGACAGTACCCACCCGGCGCTTGCTTTAAGGCTTGGGATCCGTTGACAAAGTTTCTCTGTACTTTTTCAAAACACGCCACACGGTATTTTGGGTAAAACCCAACACATTGGCAAGTTTTGGCCCAGACCACAAAAGGTTTTCCAAATGATTGCGCATAATTATTCTTCCATTTTGTATTTCTCTGAAACACGTTGGAACTGCACCGCGAAAACAAACTTCTGATGTTGTTATTGTCATAGGAAACACATAAAATGTCATAGTTTACAAATCCAACCACTAGGGTCGCTGTGAGAATCAACAATGTTTGATCCAATACTAAACCACATCAAACCCAAATTTTCTTCAGCTTCAGCTCAGTATTAATGGTTTAAAGGGCGAACACGAAATTATTGCGACACCGAAAATGTCATGCCAATTTTCTTATAATGTTTAGAATCAAACCAAAACTTTAGGGTAGTTTTATACATATATTTACTTCAAAAATCAAAAGAAAAGGTAATCGATGGAGCCTTGAGTGTAAAATTGAACGCATTTCCGTTTGATTCCCTCCATCAAAGTCTTTACAGTGTCATCCGGTACCAGTTTCTCAGTTTTTTTTCCATTTACTTAACATGTCCTTCTCGTCTTTGACTGTCTTCTTGCTCTTCCGAAGTTCCCGCTTCATCATTGCCCAGTACTGCTCCACCGGGCGCAGCTCCGGACAGTTTGGCGGATTCATGTCCTTTGGAACAAAATGGACAGAATTGGCCTCATACCACTCCAGGACACTTTTAGAATAGTGGCGTGATGCCAAATCTGTCCAAAATAGCGGAGCTTTGTCGTGCTGCTGCAAGAACGGCAAAATGCGCTTCTCGAGGCACTCAGATTTGTAGATCTCGCCATTTACTGTGCCCTTTGTCACGAAAGGCTCACTCCTCAGTTCGCAAGAGCAGATGACCTGCCAAATGAGATATTTGGAGGCGAACTTCGACATTTTCTTCTTCTTAAATTTGTCGACCACATAGAACTTGCTCTTGCCGGTGAAAAACTCCAACCCCGGAATTTGCTTGAAATCGGCTTTTATATACGTTTCGTCGTCCATCACACAGCAGCCAAATTTTGGCAGCATCTTCTCGTAGAGCTTCCCTGCCCGAGTTTTAGCCGTCGATTGTTGCCTCTCATCGTGGTTTGGGAAGTTCTGTACCTTGTATGTATGTAGCCCAGCTCTCTTCTCTGCATTCTGGACGTAGCTCTGCGACATGCCGATCTTTTTAGCCAAATCACGGCTTGAGACGTTGGGATTTGCTTTAATCATCCGCTTCACCTTTCCCTCCGTCTTTTTGTTCTCCGGTCCCGGTTTTCTTCCAGCTCCTTTGCCGTGGTCCAACGTCAACCGCTCCTGGAACCGCTTCAACACTCTGGAGACGGTTGAATGGTGAATGTTCAAAATTTTTCCCAACTGCCGGTGCGACAGGTCAGGAAATTCCAGGTGTTTGAAGAGATTTTTTTCTCTCGATTCGCGTTGGTTCACCTCCATTTTCGTTGAATCGAGAAACACGACTTCGAGTTTGACAGCATGTAAACACACATCAATACACATCAATGAGAAAGTGTGCAAAATTTGGTTGATATTTACCCAATGGTAAAAAAGTTATGCCCTGTTGAATGTGTCGCAATAATGTCGTGTTCACCCTTTAGAGTTGTTTGCACAGTTCCGTCTCCATAAATGCCCATAATTTTGCAATTGGTCTCAGTTCCGGTGAATTTGGTGGATTCATATCTTTTGGCACAAAATTGACTCCTTTGTGCTGCTTTGACCAAAACAGATTTGATCCTTCGTGCTTCCTTATCAATGGCAAGAGACGCTTCTTAAGGCTCTCTTCCGCGTAATTCACACCGTTGACTGTTCGGAAGTGATAAAGGGGAGCGCTTATTTCACCAAATCCGCTTAACGCCTGCCAAATCAGGAACTTCTTTGCAAATCTCGTCAATTTTTTCTTTCGAACATCCTTCGGAACATTGAACTCCAGGCGTGGGTTTTCGCAGTGATGTTTTGCTTTTCATTCCGGTTTGGAGATTTTCGCACCTTGTTAACATGTAACCTAGCACGCTAGACAAACACCTTGTTTTTTTTAACGACATCTCTGAGTTGTCATGCTGCTATACGCTTCGAAATTATTCCATTCACTGATAGCTAATCATTGTTCATAATTGATCATCAGGGTCCTCCCATAGCTCAGTCAGTAAAGGCGCAGCTAGAAAGTAATACCATGCTGAAAGTGTCTGCGCTACGCTCGGGAACATGCTGATAAGCCTCAAGAATTTTAAGGACGAGTGCTCTGGACCGATGAATTGAGCTAATTTTACCCTGTTTCCCTTAATGTTTCCTTGTTGTTCAGAAATTTCTTTGATCAGTATGACTCAAGATCAACAAAATGACGCTTGTCCTATGTAAAATTTCTAGGGAAATCGATAGAAGTACGTTTTATTCACCACACGGCTCTGTGAATGAATATATGGCTGATTTTACCCTGGCTCCCCTAATATTGTTCATGTTTTTCGCAATTTTCTTTGCTCAATGTGATTAACGAACAACAGAATATGGCTAGTCCCATGTAAAATTTCCTGAAAAATCGACTAGAGTTAGCTTTGTCCACCGCACGGCTCTGTGAATGAAGATATGGCTGATTTTACCCTGATTCTATTAATATTTTCATGTTTTTCACAATTTTGTTCGCTCGGTGTGACTCAAGATCAATAAAATAATGCTAGTTCTTTGTTAAATTTTCTGGAAAATCGATTTAAATTTGTTTTATTTACCGCACGGCTCTGTAAACGTAGATATGACTGATTTTACTCCGATTCCCCTTATATTGTTGGGTTATTCAGAGATAGCTCTGTTCGGTGTTACTCAAGAACAACACAATTGAGCTAGCCCTATGTAAAATTGCCTAAAAAATCGCCTGTAGTTGGTTTCATTAACTGCACGGCTCTGTGGATACAGATATGGCTGATTTTACCCTAATTTCCCTTGTATTTTTATGTGCTTCAGAAATTTATTTGTTCGGTGTGTTTCTTCAGCAACACATGAGGCTAGTCCTATATAAAAATTTTTGGCCAATCGATTGGAGCTGGTTTCATTCACCGCACGGCTATGTGAATGAAGATACGGCTATTTTTACCCTGATCCCCGTAACATTTTCGTTTTTTTTCAGATTTTTTTTGTTCGGTGTTTTTCAAGCAACAAAATAAGGTTAGTCCCATGTTTATTTCCTGGAGACTAGAAAGACATTTGTTTCACCACTCTGTGGATGACGATATGACACATTTTACTCTGATTCCTCTAATATTTTTTATGTAGGTCAGAAATTTATTTGGTCGGTGTAACTCAAAATCAACAAAATAGGGCTAGTCCTATGTAAAATTTTCTGGAAAATAGATTGGAGTTGATTTCCTAAATGGTGGTTACCTATAATCCATACTGGTCCTCACCAGTATGGATTATAGGTAAGCACCATATATGGGTTTACATTCTCTAATTGTTATGTTAAGGAATTAACTCAGCTTTTGTACTCCACGCACGGAGAATACAAAACATAATAATTAGAGTATGTACTAAAGTTATTGTTTTCTTCTTTATGCTATCGTTTTGAATATATATTGGGTGGCTTTCTTTTAGGTCATAACTATATTTAATTAAAATACAATAAACATGTGATACGTAACGTCATAACAAAAAAAAAAGTTATTTGATTAGCAGTAGGAATAATTCGTTGGAAATATTGCATGTCACCATGCAATAATCTCCACAAATACACTCCTCAATCACTCACCTGGTCACGTCCATGCAACAGTTGGAGCACAGACAGACGTTTAAGCAAGAGCAAAATTAATCGATAACTTTGTGTAAATTTTCAAATCGCTAGCAAGCGCTAGCGTAAGCAACTGTTGTTTCACTAACGCCACGTAGTTCACTTAGTCGAGGTGCCCACTGATGTGGTGAAGTTGCGGCATCTGCTAGCATGTCAAAATATCACTCCGTCGTTCGCCACATGCCACCCGATATTGACACGATGTTTTGACGTGCAATTATATGCCACATAGCGTCTACAAAACTGACAGATTTGCATTTTGCTACATGCTTATTGACATTTGGCGATTCCTTTCAAATTGACGGTTGCGGAAATTTACACAAGTTGAGATTCAAGCTTGAATGGCTGTGTTTGGAGATAGGAAGAGAAAAGTTAAAAAAAATGCCCTTTTTGGTGTACAGAACAAATTTTTTTGATACGGTCGTTGGGAGAATCTAGTCTAAGAAGATGAAGTGACGCTCCATTTTTTCTTCAAAGGGTTGAGATTCTAACATTAACTAACGGCTTATGGTTCTGACAATTTCCCATCTAGAATGCATCTTAACTCAAATGTTGGTAATAACGCGGAAGAAATTTGCAATCGATTTGCAACATTTTATTCAAGAAATATATCCCACATTTGCTGAAAAAGATCGAGATAATGAAAAAACGATTTCTTCTCAGGATTTTCTAGGCACATTGGAGTTAGTTAAGTCGAATTTCAAGACATCTTGCAAGGTTTGAATAATTTAGACGTTTCTAAAGGTTCTGGCCCTGATGGAATACCATCCGTATTTATGAAAAACTTAGCATTGGAACTCACAGTACCTTTATTTTGGCTATTTAATATGTCACTGAAATCAGGGATCTCTTCCAAACTATGGAAAAGTTCCTGCTTAGCACCTATTTTTGAAAGTGGAAAAAAATAATTACGTATGTCAAACTATCGTGGAATTGCCATTTTATCTTGCATTCCAAAACTGTTTTTGAAGCAATTATTAATGAAAAATGGTTCACTCATATGAAAAACAGAATGATTATCAAGCAACATGGATTCTTAAAAGGACGATCAACTAGCACAAATTTACTGGAATTTGTATACCACTCTCTGATGGCAATGGACAATGGTAACCATGTAGAAGCTCTTTATTCAGACTTCAGCAAGGCTTTTGATTGCATTGACATACCCATGCTTCTTTTCAAATTGCAAAAAATGGGAATTGAGCAGGAAATTTTTATATGGATCGTATCCTATCTCACTAACCGTCACCAAATAGCTAGATTCAAAGGAAAGAAATCAAACCCTATTCAAGTCACATCTGGAGTCCCCTAAGGCTCTCATTTAGGCCCCCTCTTATTTATTTTGTAAATGACGTTTCCTTTGTCCTTAAAAACATTAAATTTCTTGTTTATGTTGATAACATGAAACTATTTTTAGAAATAAGAAATAAAGAAGATATCATGACATTCCAGAAAGAAATAAACGTTTCCTATGTCTGGTGTAACAAACGTCTTTTACAGCTAAACGTAAAAAACCGTAATTCGATAACTTTTAGTAGGAAACAAAGCACCCCGGGAATAACGAAATAGAAATCCGGAGCAATTTGCGATTTGGGCGTACATGCAAAATATAAACAAAATGTTTTTTAATGCAATGCATAATTATTACAACTAAATCATGAGTTTTGACTATTTTGTCCTGATTGTGCATCAATTTTAATTATTAAGTATTGTTTTTGCAAAGGGCGTAGAGTTATTGCATAATCAAAACAATTCACTTTGCGATTTACGCCATATTTACTGTTGACAAAGTGAAAGGCGTAATTTAAATCAAAACATAAACATGGCGAAAAGTAAAAGGCGATACTGATAAAATAATCAAAACAACGGCGAAATAGGAAAGGCGAAGCTGAAATCAAATTCAAAACAACGGCGAATAGTATAGGGCGATACTTTTATTTCCAGTGCTTGTGGGGCCAACATTGAAAATGGCGTAATCAAACATCCTAGTATAGACAGGCGAATATTAAAAATGTACAAATTTCATTGAATAAAGAACGAATTTCCATCAGTATTATATATGAATCAGAAGCTAGCTTTGTTCTCTGTCTGTATGCTAGATTGTATTTGAATTTATTCGTTAATTTGTAAATTAATGTTTGAAATTCTACTTGCAATATTACAATCATCATTTCCCTTTTTGTTTACATTCTGCATGTTCACCTAATCGCAAATTGCTCCGGCAATATAGGTTCACGATTTGCATGCAAACGTCCATTTCCTCAACTCGCTCCTTCGTTTTACCCATTCGCTCTCGAAAACAATCAGCCAAAACATGTCGATTGCTACCAGGGGTGCCATTATGCCAGATTTATCTGGCACTGCTGAAATTTTTATCGTCAAAACGACAGAAAGAATGCCCTGCAATATGCCAGACTTTTTGAAATTAGAACAGATTCAAAAAAAGCGACGTTCAATCCCACTCCACTAAAGCGTTAGAGGACCCTCCCCGAATTTGGGCAAAAATACGGCAATTTTTTTTTTTTTGTGGGAGAATGAAAAAGGCGTACGAACTTCCGATATGACGACTAAATTATATTATTATTCAAGATTTCAAAGAGATAAAATAATTGTGAAAATTCAAAATGGCGATTTCCGTAAGCTTCTGAGCTCAAAACATGGGGCGACAACTTCAAGCCTGCAGCCTCTTTTTTTTCATTTCAATTGTGTTCAAAAATTATAAATAATTAATAATTAATGCCAGGCCGTACAAAAAATTATAAACTTTCAAACTATTATTTTTATCTCTTTGAAATCTTGAATAATAATCTAATTTAGTCGTCAAAACCGGAAGATCGCACACCTTTGCATTCTTCCGCAAAAAAAAATACAAAGTTGGCCTTTATTTTTTTAAAAATCCAGGGGAGGGTCCCCTTAAGTGATTTGCGTGACTGCTTATTTTATATCTACGCTTTTCATGCGCTCATATTATTTTCAGTGCTTGTCTGTTACTGAAGTATGCCCGTATATGAGTCAAAAAATGACTTATTTTAAGACAACATTTGTTAAAGGCCTATCAACATTTACAAAACCTCTTGGACCCTTTTCAATTGATAATCCAGATTCTTACATTTCCATGTATTACCAGATTTTGCCAGAGTTTTTATTTGTGGCATGCCAGACATTTTTCAAAAACTATTGGCAACCCTGATTGCTACGATCACAAACTCGTATACTAGCAGGTTATAAGACAGCCGTACACGACCGAACTTTTAGTTTGTCATTGATCTTTTTACTGGCAATGTGTATTTCTTATTTCATTTACTCTCACTCAAATGTTAGCCAAAGTGACTGTGACGACAAACGGGATGCTTCGTTTAATCAAAAAAATGCAATAGACAGCAGGCTTCACGTTACAATAATAATGCGCTATATCCATGGTTAACAAAGATGAGAGGAAACATGGGCTCTCTCAAAAGCAACAGTGATGCCATAGCTGCCGCTCAACAGGGAAGCTTTTATTATCGTTGGGCAGTATTGGACAGCTCCGAAACATATTTTTGTATTACAAATGATAGTTCCAGATGATGGAGAATATAATTATAAGCATAGATCAATTTCTAATGACTGGAAGAAACGTGAAATCAATAGTGATTTCAGATTATCTAAATATGTAATAAATTTAACTCAATGTTCAACATCACATTCTGGCAGCAAGCCTAGCTGTGTGTGAGAGAGAGAGAGAGCTGATGAGGACATGCACACGCGGATCACGCGATTAAATTATTTTGCATTTAAAGCCAAATTTGACCGAACTTCTTCAGCAGGTAAGAAACTGATGGTTTTCTAGATGTTTTACTTAAAATCCTCAAAATGACAGTAATAAATTGGTAATCAAAGATGATGTATGCATCGAATCAAAAACTCCAAAGCTTATGATTGATTCATTCAAAGTGAAATAATTTGAAAAATGTTGGAGATTTAGACCTATTTCCTAACATCTGATTAAAATAGTGCAAGCCATCATCGCACAAATTACACCAAATTCGGACCTCCTAATAAAATGATGGCAACTTACAATAAGCAAGGAGAACATGTTGACTTCAATATGACTAAAACAAAACTGAACAATACTTCAATGCAATTAGATAACCTTAACATAAAAATATTAACCTGATAGGTTAGTTTTTTAGGGCGTGCTATATATTTAAGAAGTGAGACATAAAATGTAAATATCATTGTATTAAAACGGTCTTCTACTGATTGACGACAAATAAAATAAATAAATAAATATTTAGAACACTAAGGTGAGAGCAAGAAATAAGAGAATTGTGAAAGCAATAAGCTTGAAATGCTAAAAGCAGAAGAAGAAGTGATATCTAAATCAGCAATTCCCCAATGCCATCAAATATCGATCGATAGCAATCCAAGCAATAGTCTATTTTACCCGATTAGGCGTTCCTTCGTCAAAGACCTATCCTAATGCCACCAACCACATCTAATCCTTAGCTCTCAACGACCTGCTCATTCGTTATGGCCAACAAACGACGTCCACGATGCTTTCGCCTCGGTTGAAGACACCCAAGAAACGCCAATTCATCCCCATCCGAACGGGTCCTGGTTCCAGGGCAACGGTGTGCATTGAATGAAGGAAGGAAAATAGCATTTGCTCCTGTTTCAGCCGAACACAAGCGGATAATCGATTTTAAATTATATACTTGTTTACCCATCTTCATCGGTTCGTCGTTTTGGCGTGTTCGCTCACGCGGAGATCCATTCTCATCAACTAACTTTTTTTTCTACGATGATCCAATCTCCCGCAAGGAAGAGGAAGTCACTTATCTGCATATTGCCGAGGATTGTACATAGGATATCTGTTTTCTGCTCTATAGTTTTGACTGTTCCGTGATTTGAACGCTTCACAACATCATCATCATCATCATCACCATCATCTCCATCCCCGCTGTCAGTCACGCTTCCGGTCGGTGCCAGGATGGCTCAATCATTCGCATTATCCATTCATCCCCGGTTCTCGATTCTCATCCACCGGCCGCTTTCGTTCCGTTATATCCTAGTCGCTGCCAGACGCAGGGAAAAAAGAGAACGCTACGGTCTGCTAAACCGATTCCAACTAGAGGAGGTCCCCGAGAGCTGCACTTGCCTTGCCAACTCATTCCGTATGTACGGAACGAAAAGGCCCGTTCATTATCCTATCGTTCAACCACTCCATTTTCTCCAAGACTTTCCAATGCGCCTTTCGACCGAACGAACAACGACGACGATGACGACGGGAACTTTTCATCGAACCGATCGGATGTCGGCAGTTCCTCTGCATGCTTCAAAATCCCATCTCATCCCCCAACTACTACTACTACTACCCGAATCGCCGCCACCCCAAGTGCGGGAGGAAACACGAAGGAAATTTTATAATTTAACGATTCGAATACTTTTCATGTTTCAGTTATTCTTCACTGTCGCTGGGTTCCATCCAATGAAGCAACCAATACTGCCATCGGAATTTAGCCGGATGTCGTTGCCACGTTCTCACTTCTCAATGCCACCCCCGCTTCTCTCGTCGGTGCGGTGCTGCAATTGATGACAACAGGAAATATCGATGAGAAGGCAATGGGGTGTGAGTGTGTGTGTTTGAACGTCACTCGCAGTACATCGAAACGATATGGTGGGGCTGCATCAGGAACTTCCGGCTCAAAAATTAAACGGTTTTCTTTTTCCCACTGTTCGAGCCCATGGTTGGCCGTTATTGCTAAAGTTTAGTGCCAGACAAAAGTGTTAAGCTACTGCGCTGAGTTGGCAATTGAGGGAGCTCGTTCAGTTCGGAATGTGTTTTGAGTTCTGTATGCAAAAGTTTTGACTATGTGAAACTAAACATTAACAATAACTCATGTATATGCAGGTACAAATACGAGCACCCATTTTGAAGCAAACTTGAGTTTTGTGGTGACGAACATTCTGCTTTCTTGGAATTTCAACAGGACAGAAGCGGCTGTCATCCACGAACAACGATCGTGAACCGAAAACTTGGTTCTGCGTGAGGTCAACATCCATACCTCTCACGCCAAAGTCACGAGTTCGAATCTCACCTCCGAACAAGTTACAAAAATACCAAGAGGGGTATTTTCGCTCGATTTTCTGTACATCTGTTCTATTTCCAACCTGCCGTACACTGACGGAACTCTCTTCATATCTTTCATTCTAACAAAATATTTCAGCGCCAACATTAGATTAGGGCGAATCTGCTTTTGTAAACAGGCTTTAGTAGTCATTTTCTCTTGAACAAAAGGTCACAAATACAAATCAAGCACTCTTTTAGAAAAAAGAGCTTTATATCTATCCGTTGACATATTAAATTTGATGAAATTGTGTTCAACTTCCGATAAATCACAGACAAAGTGTTTGTTTACAAAAGCAGATTCGCCCTAATCAAATCTTGTCTCTGATTTCTGTCCACTCTTGGTTCCTCATGGTGAAGAGCGAACCTCTCCTTCTACATCAAAATCGTTACTCCACGTACGGGGAATACAAAAACATAACAATTAGAGTATGTTTGCAAACTTTGTTTTTTTTTTAATTTATCTAGACTACCATTTGAAAAGGGCTTAAGTTTTTTGATAGATTCTTTTTTTAAATCGACATAACTCATATAGGAAAAGACTTACAAAAAAGTAATGTAAGAGTGACTTTTAGAAAATCGTTCTTAGTTTTATGAAAAAAATTGTAAAAATTGTAAAATCGATTCTTACTCGCTTGAAAAAGATATTATTAAATTTAAAGTCAATATGTAAAAAAAACCTATCTTAGAATAAGACGATTTATTTTCTTAATAAAGTTCATATAATTGTCTAAAAGTTCGTGATACATTGCAAGATGGGCACTTTTAAGGAAAAAAAGACGCCATCTTCGATTGAACTGACAGCACCCGAGCGAAAAGAAACAGTACACCCATTTTTAGGGAGTCCAGAGAGCCATTTTCGTGGAGAGAAAAAAATACGCTCTTCACTTTAATTACAGAATGGTATTGAATTCATTATTCTTTCATTTATGCACACCCGTTATTGCAACATCCAGAGATTCAAGACCATAATTAATATCATTTATTTTTGCAATGGAACATTAGCATTTGGATCAAAATTGTATTCCATATAAAAGAACTGCTGGAATGAGAAATGATTCCTTTCTTTTTTAGACGGGATGAAAAATCTGCAACCAGACACCTGAGGAACTCAGGGTGTGAGGATGAGGGTGCCAACTCCTCAACCCACTAAAAACCGACCCGTGCCTTAAGCCCTGGACCCTCTTTGGAACCACCTTTCAGTATTACTTCGGGGAGGAGGCTATTGAGCTTGTTAAGCACCCTCTATGTCTAATTACTTACGGCTTTAGTAGTCAGGTGGTCCCTGCGATCTGCCTTTGGTCGTTTCGCCATTCTTGTTGGAGATCGAGGGCGATCTGGGAAGATGCTACGCATACTGCGTCCCAGACGTCCCGGTCCTGGCACATCCTCTGGACCAAATTTTCCGGAGTCGATGGCAATCATGCCAGATCTCGCACCGTCGAAGTGAGGACATGCGAAGAACACATGTTCCGCAGTTTCCTCGACACCCGCGCACTTTCTACATGCCCATATTCGTGCAGATATTGTCTAAAACAGCCGTGGCCAGACAATATCTGCGGTAAGTGGAAGTTCACTTCACCGTGTCGCCTACCAACCCACCCGGTTAATTCCGGTATTAGTCGGTGGGTCCACCGACCTTTGGTGGAGTTGTTCCATTCCCTTTGCCACTTAACCATGGATGCGGCTCTTGTGGTCTTTCGAATACCTCTTGTTCTACGTTGTTCGAAGCACTCTTCGTCCTCTTTTATGACCATGCCTATTGGCATCATCCCCGCTAGGACACAGACCTCGTCGCGTGATACCGTTCGGTATGCACTAACCACTCTCAAGCACGTAAGCCTGTGCGTACTCTCTAGGTTACTAGTGTAGCTCTTGATACTCAAGGCGGTGATCCATGCCGGCCCGTACCTAAGTATGGACAGGGCGACACTGGCCAGGAGTTTACGCTTACTCCCTTGCACCGACGAGCTATTCGACATCATGCGTGATAATGTCGATGTAGCCATAGATGCTTTCTTGCAGGCGTAATCGACGTGACTGACAAAGGACAGCTTATCGTCGATCATGACCCCAAGATACCTTAAGAATCTCTTCGATTCTATTGTGCAGTTACCTACGCTGATCGCCGCATGTTCCTCCGATTTCCGATTACTCACCACCGTGATCTCAGTCTTATAGTGGGCTAGCTCCAATTGCATGGAGCTCATCCATCTCTCCACAATGCCGATGGAGTGTGAGGCCGTTAGCTTGACCTCCTCGATGGATCCACCACATATCTCCAGGGTGATGTCGTCCGCGAACCCGACTATCTTCACTCCGTTCGGGAACTCAAGCCGTAGTACCTCATCGTACATCGTGTTCCAGAACACTGGACCCAAGATTGAACCTTGTGGGACGCCTGCGGTGATCTGGACACGTTTCTGGCCTGCCTCTGTGTTGTATACCAGTACACAATTCTGGAAGTAACTTCCAAGAGTCTTGTACAGGTACCCAGGAACCTGAAGGCGTTGGAGCGAGTTGGCGATAGCCACCCAACTGGCGCTATTGAATGCATTTCTCACGTCTAGGGTGACCACTGCACAGTTTTGTACTCCACCTTACCCACTGTATCCAACAGACATGTAGGTGCCAATATGCCGATGGGCTCCTAGTGGCTTCCCTGTCTTTGGTAGCAACACATGGGTCTGAATTTTCCAGGCGTCCGGGAAGACACACTCGTCCAGACACTTTTGCATCACCACCCTGAACATTTCGGGATCCAGCAAAATAGCCGTCTTGGTGGCCAGGTTCGGAATACCATCCGGTCCCGGCGCTTTGTTCACCTTTAGCGACTTTGCTATCGCAATGAGTTCCTCATTCGTCACCGTCACCTCGTCGCCGGCCCCCGTTGCTCACGTTGTCGAGGGTGTTCGTCTGAGCCGTCTACCCTTCCGTCGCTATGACAGCGTTAAGGTCTGAGATACTGGAGCGCTGGTCATGAGACAAATCTACGGCGGCGGGGGGAATGGACTCGGGTCGTGGTTTGTAAAGAGTCCCCTTAACCTGCCGCAGCTCTGGTGAACGCTTAGTTCTAGCCGCCGATCCTCTGGTTGTTACCATTACTACCCGGTAGGCGTCACCCCACGGATTCGTATTGGCCTTCTGACACAAACTCTCGAAGCAGGCTCACGTGCTGGCATTTATCTCCCTCTTTAGTGCGGCCTTCGCGGCGAGTAGCGCCCCTCTACGCTCGATTGTCTCGGCGTCTGACCGCGCTCTTTGCACTCTCCGTCTTGCGTGGAGGCATGTTCTTCGGAAGTCGGCAATCGACTCCGCCCACCAATACACCGACGATCTTCCATTCCTCGGCATCGCACGCTCGTGTTAGTGTCATAACGAGTCGTTCGCCGCAAGTTTCCTGGGTTTCGCGTAAGTTTCGTTCCCTCTCAAGCGCCTCTTTAAAAGTCTCTACATCAAAGTAGGACGTCCTCTTTCCGCACGCTGCCTTGTATTGTGGACGATACAATAACGAACCGCCAAGTGGTCGCTATGGGTGTAGCCATCATCCACCCTCCAATTGCCCAGGACTGCTAAATGTTATATCGATGATAGATTCCGGTCCGTTTCTATGGTAGGTACTCTTGGTACTCACGTTAGCTAGCTCACATTGAGCCTGGGTAATTTCTTGAGTTATTTCAAAATGTAACAGGAAGGTGATCAGAACCGAAGTTAGCATGGGTAATCAATTGACTACAAAGTTGACATGAATCAGTTAGGACCAAATCGATAGTTGAGGGATTTCTGGCTGAAGAAAAGCAAGCTGGGCTGTTTGGGTGTTAAATAATGTAATAGCCTGCAGAAAAAAGGTCAAATAGTATCAATTGGCATTGCTTTCAGAATTATTCCATGAGTGGTGCCTCCATATGGCAATGCTTTGTTCCGTGACCCCATTCCTGGCACTTACAGCACTGGGTAAGGCTTTGAACATTTCCTCCAGTCTTCTTCAAATACTCCCACTTCCCTCGGACATGCTGCAAAAGGCTTGCTTTTTCTAAAGCCTTAAGGTTCACTTGACTAAAGCTATGTCCATAAAATCGTCTGTACCCAGCGATGCCAATGTTCCTGACTTTTCAGGATTTTCCAGACTTTTTTGCATTTTGCCTGAAATCCTGACAAGCACCAATTTTTTCCAGATTTTGATAAAAAATCCTGATTTTTCCTGATTTTCGTAATTTTTATCAATCCAAATTAATTTTAAGCGAAATAAATTAATTAATCAAAGCAAACGAGGTCTGCCAAAGCTTTTACTAGTTGACTACTCTGGAATGGAACAGTCAAAAATCATCCAATAAAAAATCTATTCTGACCCGCTCTTCTACCAAAATGATACAAGACATCTTAAACTTCGCGGTTTACTTAATTAGTTTTTAATATCACTATCTCGCAGGTCTCAAACAGTTAGTTAACTTAAGCTTTCGCAAAAAAAATCAAAATACAACACAGCGCCAACATTAGATTAGGGCGAATCTGCTTTTATAAACAATGGCTTTCCTAGTCTTCGTAGTCTTGAACAAATTAGGCACTCCTTAAGGAAGACGAGCATTGTCTCTATCCGCTGATATATTCAATTTGAAGGAATTGTATTGAACTTCCGATAAATTAGCAGACAAAGTCTTTGTTTACATAAGCAGATTCACCCAAATCAAATGTTGGCACTGAACTATACCATTTATGAAACTGAAAGAGATAAATATATGTTATGTTAGCTTTTTTGGTTTTAAATAAACGGTATTTTTATTAACATCAGTTTTTTACACATAAAATGACAATCCTGATTTTATTCTGATTTTTATTTCATATACTTCCTGACTTTGTAAAAATATACTTGGCAACGCTGTCTGACCCAGTAACGGATTGATTTACAGATAAGTTTAATACATCAAAGCAAAGGTAATTTATTTTACTTTAAGGAAAAAATTTAAAAACAAATCATCTCTCTTTGTTTTTAATAAAAATTTGCATTTTCTTCTTTATTTCTCCCATCAAACGCT